>JAZHYW010056189.1:0-10284 GCA_037355805.1 Ixodes ricinus
ATTATTGTCACGAAGGAATAGAGATTCAGCAATCAAACTCGAGTAGCGAGTTGAGACTTTCTCTACATGTTCGCCACCAAAAGTTACCCACTTTTTCCAGCGATGCACCACATGCCAGAGGCCATTGTTATAGAACTCCTCGTTTTGAGTGTTCAGGAATCGCTCTACTTCAGCAATCACTTGGTCGCAGTCCTTGAAATTGCTTTCCTCTTATTTGGCCACACTGAAAGCGTCTGCGCCATTTAACCGAAGTGTCATAAACTGTGGCGTTGTCCCCGAACAACGCTCCCAAATTAGAATGAATATCCTTGGCATTGCTTCCCTTCAAATGAAAAGAAACGGATCACTACATGTGCTTGGCACCGACGGGCGGTGCCATTTTTGTTTCGACTTCCTAGCGGCGTTCCCAGCTACTATAGCATGCGATGTTTGTACTGTGCGGAAACTAGAGGGACGCGCGCTCATGTTGATGCCTGTTTTGCATTGTTTTTTTCAATATTTTGTGCCGATAATGCGAACTTTACGAAGGCCCCTCGTATTTTAAAATGCAGAAGTTCTAACAGGCGTAAGAATAAAAATCGTCATTCAACCTGGGCGAATGAAATCAACATATAAAGTGAAAATTTAGATTTTTGTTTAAATTTCTTTTTTGACGAGTATACCTTTGACCCCTATTTTCACGCGGCAGTGTGATCAGACGCATACCTTTTTAATCGAAAATCCCTATTAGGCAATGATCTGGAACCTTTTTGTGAACAAAGTTTTAATTGCAAATAGTGTCTTCAGACACTTGATTGGTGCTTTCTTGAATGTGGAAATAATGCACGTGCAAACAGATTTCATAAATCAGCGTCTATGCTTCGTCTCACCCTACGATGGACTAAAGGCAAAAGCTACGAACCGTCAGATCCAATCACGAGCCACTAGAAATTGCGTGGTATTGTGCTTTGATGCACGTATCAGGGCCCGCGTCTCGGATCACTGATGGGAATGGGCGGCAGTGGTTCGAATCGAATAGCAGTGAGTGACTCAACGATGTTACATTGCAAAAAACCCACGACGTACAGGCTGTTTGCAGTGTCGAAGCTATAGAAATGATGCAGCGTTTTTGGATTCGGAGCATTATTCGTCCACCCCTAATCAATGCTAGGCATGTCATAGTTTAGCGTGAAACGTGATTGGGCCTGGCGGCCCGTGGCTTTGGCCTTTAGTCCATCGTAGGATGAGACGGAGTATGGACGATAGCGTGTTTTACGGTAGTTGTACCACACTAAAGCTACAGATGATATATATTTAAAAATATATAAGAAACTACCCACAAAAGTTTGCATAGTTTGTCTGATGTACCGTGACAAAGAAATAAACATATCTTTCAAAATTCCGAGTTTGGTTCCACAGAAACGTTTTCAATTCTAAGCTAAACCCTTTGTATTACCTAAGGTATCACAGTGTGAAGTACCGTATTTACTCGAGTAATAGCCGCAATATTTATGAACAAGGCCCTTGTGTCAACTCTGCCACAGAACACATATACAGCCAATCATCGGATTGCGCATAAATAACATAGCGAACGACTAGATCGAGAAAACGATTCTCCATACAAATACAATCTTCATAGATGGTATCTTGGCGCGAAGACGTTATCTCTGTGCTGTAAAGCGATGGTCTCATGCTGTCGATCGCGGTGATTGGCAATCAGCGTGCTCTGCAGGAAAGCGAACCCTCAGGTTTTCTTCATAAACAGTGCGGCAATTACTGGAGTAAATACGGTAATATGTCTCCCTCCGTAAAGCAGCAGATCTGGCGGATTTATTTGTCAAGTAAGATTGTAGGTATGACCTTTCAGGCTCAAATACTTGAATGCCATGTTGCGAACATCTGATATGGAAGAAAATAACTTGAAATCTCAATGCTACAAATGTATTTACACCTCTATGCCTTATTTCTACGAAATTTCATAAACCTGTCTCTAGGATAAAATATAAATAGTTTTTGCTAGGCCTCCACTCCACCCCCTCTTGAAAATAATAAAAATAAAAACCTGTTGTGGTAATAATAATAAGTTCTGGAAATAAAAAATGAAAGACGTTTACAAATCCCTGTAATGCCAAATAAGAGCGCAGCTCTTGAGAAGGAGGAAGGGAGGACCTCCTCCTCCGTACCCTCTCCTCCCCTCCTCCTCTCCTTCTTCCCTCCTCCTCCTCCTCTTTTCCTTCTTCTCTCCCCTCCTGCTCCTCACCCCTCCTCTCCCCTCCTCCTAATTGCCTCCTCCTCCTGCGCACCCTCCCATCCTCCTCCTTCTGCACACGCTCCCCTCCTCCCACAGTTTCCCTGCTAAATTTAGCCGAAAAATTGTCGCCACGTGACCTCAACACATATTCAGCTTCCCCGCTAAATTTAGCGGGAAATGACGTTACATGACTTGGTGTCACGTCATCTATGAACGAATTCAGTTTATCCGCTAGATTTAGCGGGAAAATGGACGTCACGTGACCTCAACACCAATTCAATTCCCGCTAAATTAAACGGGAAATTGACTTTGTGTTGAGGTCACGTGATGTCAATTTTCCCACTAAACTTAGCGCAGCTATTTCGACGCCAACGCCGCGAAACCCGGAAACGGGCGCCTAAGAGCTGCGCTCTAAAACAATTGTTACGAATTTTTACTCTGACAGCATATCATATACAGGACGCATAGTCCGAAATCATGTTCTGGGTATATGCTAAAAACCGCAGGGTAGCACTCGCTTTCAAAGATATTACACGAAGTATGTCGAGCACACTGACTCCGCAGTCCATAAAAATTCATAAAGCCGCGTTTGTGAAGATCTCAAGGACACTGTATACTAAGGGCGCAACAAAGAGGATATAACCTGGTGCCAACGCGCTTCTAGCGAAACACGGAAATTGATGCAACCGTAGCAATTCCCAACGGAAATAATAAAGCGGTCTTATATCCGTCATCTGATACACAAAAGTAAGCATAATGCGGCAATATGTAGTACCTTTTCTGCACCCATCCCCCTGGCAAAAAAAACAAACAAACGAGTCATTGAGCTGTGGACAGATGTCTGATGACTGATATTCAACAAAAGATAGTCACTGCGCATGCTCGGAAGGTCAAAGCTCTCTCGGAGGATCCTATGACGTCATACCCTGCCTCTGGCGGCCTGACTCCTGGGCGGCGGCAACGTCCTGGGCTCAGCCACTTCCCGGTGGCTCTTCCAGGTGAGACTAGGCGACGCCGGCGGCGCCTCGGCCCTGGGGCCCGACGTCTGGAAGACCACGTTCAGGGGAGGCGCCCGCTCCACGTGCCGCAGCTGGACGTTCAGGAAGCTCGGCTTCTCGTCCTCCGTCGAGCTGCTGGCGGCCGGGGACGTGCCGTCCGAAGACACCACGCAAAACTCGTCCGAGGAACGGCGCCGGTCCGGTGCTGCGTCCAAGCAGAACAAACGCCGAGGATTAAACTTGGGGCGCCGAACTCGTTCGGCCCTCGTGGCCAACGTTCGGACTGCGTGTGACGGCGCGAGGCTGCGCGAGATGAAGAAGGGAAGTTACACGGAGAAGCGAGCCGCCCAGATTCGCTTATCTGAGGAAGTCGGTCGCGATGTTTTCTGCGGGTCCTAGTTTATTATTTTTGTTTTGTTTTTCCGGCTGGCCGAGTCTCCTTGCTCGGAAATAGCCACTCGTCGAAGATACATTTCCAAGATAGAGTTGGTCTCCGGTTAAAGTAGGCTTTCCGGTTTTTACGGCGTTGGCATCGTAGGCGATGGCTTTGGGAATTGAAGGCTAAATCCGGAGGAAGAGAATCTCCGAGGAAGCTATAGCTGAGAGATCATCTGAGCCTACTCGTCCTCATGATTCGTTTACCGGCGCATCTGGTTCGCACGTCCCAGATGCATTTTGAATTGGATGATATGACACCTAATCTCTAACCGGTCTGATCGGACGGACGACGGTCAAGTTTTAATTGGGGCGTGGGGGCGTTTTGGGAGGAAGATCGAGGTTGGAGTGGGCAGTGCGGGTCAGGTCGCTAGATCCGCGATGAGAAGAGTGGATACAAAATTTAAAAAAAGGCCGAATACAGGTGTTTAGGAAGTTTTGAAATCGCCGAACTGTGAAAAGACAGGAAATGACAGTCGTTCAAACGAGCACACGTTTATGTTTACCCTTCATAACGCAGGAAACGCAAAAAAAAAAAGGTTTCCGCTTATTTTGACGCGCACGCGTACATAGGGAGATTTCGTTAGAGCAATCCCCACGCGTTTCTTGGAGGCGCTGACGTTACATCGGGCAAGGTATGTAAACCAATTAAAACAAGATCAACCCTAAAGCTTCTCGCAATTAAAATGTCAGGCGACTAATTCAGCTTAGGAGTAGTCAACGAACATTTTGTAATAACAAATAAAACCTACCAAATGGCTGTGTGAAAAGTGCCTGTGATCCGGAAGTAATTCGGGTCTTAGGACAATAAATTTTTACGAATCATTCCTTGCGAAAGGAGACGCTGCAATTTTTTCATGTGTGGAATATCTACGAAAAAATATTCTGAATAAAAAAATCTTTGAACTTAAAAACAAATCATTTTGGGAAAAAAAATAATTTTTTATGATATCATGCGCCCAATTCCGGGAATTTGCATAAAACCCAAGTAGTTAAAAGAAAAACAATTGTAGAAAAACGTTTGCGTTCCACACAAATTTAGGTGGACGCCTAATTGCCTAATAATATGCCTTATCTTACATTAAAATACATACATCAAAGTTGCCATTTTGAGTCGAAATAGTAGCTCGAAAAAAGAAGATAGTTTATGAGGTCGCTTGATTTTTTTAGCCCACTTGGATTTAGGTGTTAGCCCCAACACTTGTTTAATCTTTCTTTTAAGACTGAACATTTTTTGCTTGTAATTAATTTTCAAGGCCTCGTTTTGTCGCGTTTGAATTAAAAAAACGAAATCTCCAGCTTATGCAGAAACAGCCGCGAACGATAAAAAGCAATGTTGGCAGCGGTTCCTGGAACTTTAGAAATAGACAAAAGTTCAATTCGCATCGTCTCGTGCAACATATAAAAAAATTAGAAAAGCGTTTCTTGTTGTTGGTGAGAAATTATTTTTTAAACATGCCAGCGTGCGTCCCAAGCTGTACCGTATGTAAGTCTGGACACCATGGGCACCGGCTATATATATAGTGACGTGGACCAATAAAAGACAGTCCTGCTGCTGGAGCCTGCACCGGCTATATATATAGTGACGTGGACCAATAAAAGACAGTCCTGCTGCTGGAGCCCCACTGAGTGGTCATGTCTTGTCTCGTCTGATACATGGCGCAGCCGACATCGAACGCCGAGGGTTCGCGCAGACCAGAACTCTAGCGAAACCGGCTCTTGCTCAGCGTGGAAGATGAACAGCCTCAAGCCACCAGCGGAGCTGCGTCTCACTGGGAATCTCGAAGAGAATTGGCGCAGATTCAAGCAAAGGCTGGACATCTACTCTGAAGGCCACGGGATACGCACTGAAGCCCGATGACGAAAAGGCAGCTCTGTTTCACCGCCCCCCCCCCCCAAATCGATCGCTTTTTATATTTTTTTATTTTACAGCCAATATTTTTTATTTTATTTTACAGCCTATATTGCGAGCAAAGGTTTACATGTTGCGCATTTCCGCCTTACAAACAGTGGGACTAATAAAAAAAAAATCTTTATTCACAAAAAAGTGTGATGTATCTTTTTTGTTATTTAAGCAGCAATTTCGCCCCCCTAAAACCAATGTCTGGGACCGCCACTGCTATAGGGCAGATATATATATTCAGAATGAACCCCTTAAGCAAGGTCGCTCAGCTCTTTGTAATACAAGCTCTCGAGACCTGAACTTTTATGAACGCCCTCCAATTCGTTCGAGCGTAAATCTCTGTATAGTCATTCAACCCCATTTTCCAGTTAGTACACTTAGGGGTGTCTTTGTGGCAGGCTTTCTTCGAATAATGTATGTGAAAAAACAACAACACGAATATATGAAAAGATAGCTAGCCCTTCCTTTGAGCTTCTTGTTGCCTATCGTTGATTTTTGTAATACAACTCAACAGGCTCCGCTTTCTGGACAGTTCTAATCCTGCCAGACGGGTTAAAATGTCTTCAAAACTAACTTTTATAAAGGACCGGCGAACAAAGTGGTGTCTCCGTCGCCTTTTCGGTGAACGCGTGCCACCGGCACACCCCTGGGAATGATGGTGGAGGCGACCCATCTCCGGGCTAAGCCACACTACCTACCCTGTGCGCGTCCCGTTCCCGCGGGCCAGATAAGCCGGCCCCGAAATAGTGACCAGGGGAACCTCCCTCGGGGAGGGTCTTCGGAGCCTCTACTTTCTTTTTGCATCTTTCTCATTCCCACGAATCTGCTCTAGTACGGTAGCATGGGCCACTCCATGAAAATCTGTTTAGTAAAAAGGTAGCGGCTCATCCTTTTAGTTTCTTTTCATTGTTAGCTGACGGGCAAAATGTGCTGGCGTATCCGTCAATGAACACGGCATGCGGCACACAGACACACTGTGTTTCTATACGTGGTACCCCGCAAAGGGGGAAACCCACAACTTCGTTCCTCCCGGAAGTCAAGCACACTCAGAGTACACGGAGAAGCTGAAATGCGCCAATTCAAAAGGCAAAGTCGCGACGCATGTAGTGTGCTTGATTCGACTGACGGGTGAGCACAAGCACAGAAAGACGAGGGATGCCATCACGTTCTGTTTTCGGAGCTGTCTTTACTCCGTTTCATTTTAAGACAATCAACCAGCGCCAAAAGTATGCGGAGAGAAAGTGTCTGCATCTTGCGCGAGAGTTTGGGGTGACGTCAGAACGACGCCGAAGCTCTGATTGGCTTTGATCGGGAAGAATGGCGGGTAGACCTCACATGCTGAGGCACTCGAGGGGACCCTTTAATACTCTTCAATCAGCCAATAAGAGCTCGAGCGCTCTGACATCATTACAATCCCTGTTGCAAGAAGCGAGACGAACTGGCGCTCCGGCATTGCCGTTTCTGCGCCCGCTATCGCCTGCTTAAACCAATCGACAGCTACAGTGAATGCTCGGCGATCCTGCGCTTCTTTTTTTTTCTGTGCGTGATTGGTCAAGCCGCCGACGGCAAACCCCAAATCTGGCTTGAGCGGAGTAGATTGATGCACTACGACATCCTTGATTATAGCCTGGGTGCAGATGATCTTAGTGTTTCTGGGGAAGAGGCAGACGTGACGCTAAGCTTTTGTCCGCGCTCAAAAAGAGAGAGGGCACGCGCGCCTATACCGCTAACTGCGTTTCCCAAGAAAGAGTTCCCGAGTTTACCTCTACCGTACCTTTGTCCCTTGAGGCACGCGGTCGTACTTAAAAGTGGGAACGGAAGTGGAACTCCACTGCGATTCGTGGCATGGGCTGCATTGATGATATGAGGCATAGCAAAAGCGTGCGTGGTACATTATATCGTGAAAAGTTTTGATGTGTTGGCGAAACGGGCTCAGATGAAACAGCATTACTATGAGACCATATTCAATGCGGCTATTTTATTTTATTCAGCATGTTTAAGGCATTCCATCATTCCAGCAATCCCGTGCTTTTGTATTTGTTATGTTTGGTATCGTGTTTGGTATTGGTTTGTGCTGTCACCATCGGTGATCAGGCGCTTGCCTCGTTAATATGTGTATATTTGTTTCATAGTGTTTAGTGTTTTTTCTACTATATTTATAATATTGTATTCAGGGCATTCAGGTTATTGGTTTTTCTCCCATTGTAGGTACATTCCTCGTTAATATGTGGAACTTGACATAACTGGAGTGCATAATGTGTAATATTTGGTCATTAATGTAAGGATTTTGTGCCAATTAGTTCACTAAATAATCCTTAATTTAAGTTCAAATATACCTCTTCTCCTTCTCCTTTTTGCCCCCTTGCAGCAGACTCTGCTTACATGAAAACGGATAAAAAGAAGAGCGCAAACGACGGATCTGCCTGTAAACCAACGCCATCTTCCTGCTGGGGCCATTCAACGTTTGAAAAGAAACCCGGAACGACCGAAAACGATTCGGGGCGTATTGCGACCGCTGTTTGCAGGTTCCTTGTGTCCAGGGTACCTTCGCTGCGGTACCGTCAGAAAAAAAAATATATATAACAGCTAGACACGCGTACTTTTTTTATGTTCGAAAGGGTGGGGCGGAAGCAATCACCCGCCAGAGTGGCAACACCCCACTTCGCTAAGTGACACGCTCAACTGGATCCCGGTATGTTTCACGGTGATGTGAAGCGATATACTCAAAATAATCATTAACTAATATCGTGTTGATCGGGTGCAAAGTTAGGTAT
This sequence comes from Ixodes ricinus, assembly GCA_037355805.1. Lineage (NCBI taxonomy): Eukaryota > Metazoa > Arthropoda > Arachnida > Ixodida > Ixodidae > Ixodes > Ixodes ricinus. The sequence goes on from JAZHYW010056189.1 coordinate 8,341, forward strand.
CTCTACTCATCGGCAACGCGAGCCTGTAAACAGTGCGGTGGTGAAATCAAGAAAGCTCGAACGACCCGGTATTGAAACCTAATTAATGACGGGGGAAAACCACCATGTATAGAATGGAATGGCGCGACACGGAAGAACAGCAACACCGAGTTTTCCGTGATGTGATTTGAATGAGTCTGTAATGCGAACCCTGGTTTGCAGAAGGTGCATCTCCAAACTGTCGTCAAGTGCTTCTGAGTCCATTCAGGTTGAGAGGTGCACAACAGAGCGGAACCTCTGCACTAAGGCGCAGCAAGGCTTCATGGAGAAGTTCTGTTAACATAAAGGAAAAGAAGCCCTTACAAGTCCTTTACTCTCCATGATTGAAGTGGTTACCTTCTCGCCCTCGCTTCTTTCAGAATCTGCTGTAAGTCAAGAGTGAGGCGTTGTTGGAGAACTTTTCTACTGTTCTTTCATGCTTCTCTACACACCACTTATACTTCTGTTGTGTGTTTTTCCTGCTAAACTTACCTCCCGCAGATAGAGAGTGCGGCGGGTTCACGGCGGGAGTGGTTTTCAATGTATTGCGGCAAAGCTCGTCAGTTAATTTTCTAGAGCAGAAATGGCAGAGATACCAAAATCTGACAGGATTTTTACAACACAATCGATACCGATATGTATTTCACTACTGAGATGCAAAAACATTTTTTAAATTCCTCTCGATACATAGATATGGAGAAGCTCAAAGTTAAGTACCTGTGATATTATGCTTGGTGCCTTTGTAAACGCGATACTACCCAACCACGACTCCAGATATGTAGGAAACGCGTCCGCCTTTTCGAGTTACTTCTACTAGTTACTTTTTCGATGATGACCGCAACGTAGTTAGCTACCTTTTAGAAAGGAACGAGTAACGTACTTAACGATTTTGGGCCAAAGTAAGTATGATATTTCGTTGCGCGAGGGGGAGAAACGTGTACAACAGATTAAAACAACCTTGTTTAATTTTAACCTGAGTATTCATCATTCCGACAAAGACGGGCAGCCGGAGAAACCTAATCATACTATGATAGAATAGCAACGTTTATCATGAAACAAGGCAGTCCGGGCTACAGCTGAGAATCTCCCTTGTAAACCGGAGGTAGCCAACGCGGGAAGGCACAGAATTCATTGTCCAGTTGTAACGCGTTAGAAGGGGAAGAACAAAAGAGAAAGAAGTCACACCAGCTCTACGCCGACTGCTTACTGCCGTTCATGGGCGCATGGTACATTCTAAGCTCAGTAACTTAAAACGTGGCTTCTAAACCGCCGAACCTATCATGAAGGTGCAACGAAGTCGTTTGATATTTAAATCATTTCGTCAAGACTATGGGCGACAAGGCCCAAATTGGGCCTGCAGGCGATGCCGAAGGTTGTTTAAATGGCAACCGACGTGTAACCTCGATAAAGTGCGATAATCCGCTTCGTATAACCTTTACGCGAGACTACGCGCAGCGCTGCGAAAGCAAATATAATCAGGCAAGGCGCGCAGGAGGACGTTAGGCTCAACGATTCTGACTATGCTCACGTGAGCACACGTAATTTCGGCTTCCTCGACCATCTTCATGGGGGTCCATATCACGCGGAGCGAATGACGCTTTAGCGCACACAGCGACATTCCAAACTGAATTGACGTTTCTTGTCTTGAGGTACGTCTTAACCCATTCCCAACTGCTGCCGACTTTTTATTGCTGACTGGTCTGCAGCGGCTCATTAGAAGAAATGTATGAACCCACTTCAGAAGCGTACATTCTTTTCCTGCATTGCTCATTAACGAATTGGCTGTGGAGCGTTCGCTAAAACGTCATTCCATCAAGTGACTGCCCTCCCAACAAACAAGGACGGCTGGAGCACATCTGGATACATGGGCTACCTCAGGAAGCTGTGATTTACGGCTGCTGCTTTTGGGCTGAAATAACCAATACT
>JAZHYW010056191.1:0-81074 GCA_037355805.1 Ixodes ricinus
TTTTTTCTTTAAAGATCGGGAACGAGAACGGGATAGATGAAAGGGAGGTGCCAGTCATGCTTAATAGACTAAAGGACCATTGAACAAAGCAAGGTAGAAAATACAACTTAACCTTTTATACTTCGTTAAATGTGCAATATCAGTAAAGGAAAGGTTTCAGGGTAGATGCAAGCAGTGACACTGATTTGTTTTTGTATCTACAAAGCGGTTAGTTGTGTCGTATTTTATTAGGCTAGATAAGTTACTTCATTCAACGTGCCGTAATTTTTCACACATAGAGCAGGGCGGTTAAGCTTCATCTAAAATTTAGAGTGCCTGGGCGAAGGGTTTGCCTCTTTGGCGTAGTAGCGTGGGAAAGGCAATGGTAACACAGAATGTGATGTGTTATACTCTGTTCGCCCATAAGCTGAGACTTCAGCCAAAGCTACAAGCACGAGCTAACCCATGCTCCTGGCTTTCAGATGCGCATGTCTAGAGTGAGTGCGCATTTCGCGGAAGAACGCTTCAAAGCAGCGACCTCGCGCTCTCGTGCTTGCTGCATTGGCTGCAGTCTCAGCTTAAGGATGAACGGATTATACTGTGGAAAGAACGTGTACACAGGTGGGGACTGGATGGCGCGAAGCAGCTATGTGTAGAGCCAGTAGTTCACTGGTAGGAGCGTGAGCGCTCCGTGGTTTTCTTACTTACGGGTGCTAGAGCGCCTTCATACAAACATGCGCCTTTTTTATGCGATAGCATCATTAAAGGGGTCATGAAACGATTTTCCTACTTCTTCCTCCTTAGCTTTAATCCTCAACTCAAATGCGAATTGTGAAATTACGTCGTCGTGACATTGTTCGGCACCGGTGCGATGATTCTAGCTTCCACCGTGCTTTTATGCACACCATAGAACTTGTCATTCACCAGTGACCATAAGTTCCATCAGGGCACTCATTGGCCACGAACGCGAATCCAAATATTCGTCGACGGATTGATTGTTGACGAGCGCATACGTCCGAGCGACGCAGTTCTTGTGTCCAATGCGTGAGCTGGGCTCGGCTGACGTCAGGTTGGCACCGCTGACGCGCTTTGGGAACCGCGGATGTATCATAGTGAAAAGTCGGAGAGCTTTCGAAGGAAAGAAGGCACAAAATAGGTCCGCTATATTTTCAAATGTTCGTACCGAAAAGCTGGCTTTGACTTTCTACCTCTTTCTTTTGGCTAACTAAACGATATGCGATTAGTAAAGTCCCAATTTAAAATCATTCATCCCAGCCCAAAATTCGTTTCATGGCCCCTTTAAGCTACTCATCACAAATTTCTCGCTAACTGGCCTCCAATGTTCCGCGCTAAATTTAGCGGAAAAATTGACGTCCCGTGACCTATGACCACTTCAGTTTCCCCGCTAAATTTAGCGGAGAAATTGACGACACGTGACCTATGCATCAATTCGATTTCCCCACAAAATTTAGCGAAAAAATTGACGTCACGTGACCTGACGTCACGGGACCTAAAGAAAAATTCCGGTTCCCCGCTAAATTTAGTGGGGAACCTGAATTTAGCAGGCCTCGCTACAACAGAAGGAGGTAAACATGACGAATGCTAACGCAATTCACACCTTGTTTTTGATTTTTTTAAATATATATTTTGAAGTGCGCGCAATCCGGTGTTACTCAGCTCGAGGGCGTATAACCTTGTCCAGTGCTTAGACGCCATTATAGCGCATAAGTCAAGCACTGAGTGCGCCTGCGCGTCACGAGCTGGTCCACAGTCTGTGTAACAAAAGGATGTATTCACCCTGAGGCAGACAGATATGTGGACACCTCCATCTCACAAACATCTGCAGTGCAGACCAGGGCATGGAGCGCGTGGCTTTGGAAAGTGCCTCATACGCACGAGTTCTCGTACAAATGAAAGCATACTTCTTAGCTTGCTCGCGCGCCGGTGACTTTGACTTTACTGTAGACATTTGTAGAGATGGACTATAGTAGGTGCTAAAGTAACTGGATCGCGGGAAAGCAGCGCCAATTGCTCCCCGTATGGGCGATCGCCATTTTCGCTTATGAAATGAGCGATTTCTCCTTGACCCCTCCATTCTTGGTAAGCCGGTATAAATTCGCTGGTGACGTGTAGCTTTACAGGGACGTTCCTTGTATACCGAGATTTTTTCATCCACACACTGGCGAAAATAGCGCTGCATCTTCGCACGGCCACCACATGCGGCGTTGGTGCTTGGCGGCATTAAAAAATACTTTTCCTGGCTTTAAATACGTCAGAAGAACAATATCACTGTAAGAGATCTGTGGAGATGAGCAGGATTGATAAATTGATCGGATACCCTGTGCCAAAAACGTTTATATTGGCGAGGAATATTGCTTTCAACGCGATGACGCTTCATAGCGATCTTGGCGCGATTGGTTCAGAACGACCCTTTCGAAGCTCCGAAGATTTGAAAGGACCGAAATGGCGATTGCCATGGCAACAGAGACCGATCAGCCAATCTCCATCCGAGGTTTTGGTCGCCTGTATATTAGCATTTGTTTGTGTCCGGCTAGCAGGCAGGGAAGACAATGGCGGTACTTTCCCAGGATCCAGTGACTTCATCGCCGAGTAGAGCCCTGGCGCCAGCTCGCGGCAAAGAGGGCCAAACACTCGAACTACCCCATCCCGTTACGGCAAAGTGAGCATGTTTTACGTGGCGTCTGTTTCTTTTTGTCTGATTTCCTGTCGCTCTCTCTTGCAGATATATATATATATATATATATATTTTTTTTTCAAGTTTGGAGCGCGCTTGTTTTTTGCAGCAGAGCGCCGCTGTATGTCTGAACACGTGACGTGTTACCCCCGTCGGGAGTAACACGGAGGCACTCGAGGAAGAGGTTCGGCTAGCACTGGTGTCCAATCAGGGGGAGACGAGCGCAGTGTCAGCGCCCGGCTGGCAGTCGGCCTGTCGACTTCCGTTGCCTGTCACGTAATTGGATATGGGTAGGTGGCAATATATAAACACATTCTGTGTTAAAACGATTTTAGTATTCCGAACTGCAGGTTGCTTTTGTAAGTAAACGACTTTTTTAATGCTGCTGTGTCACTTTATTTTTTATTTTATTTTTTACAAAAAAAAAAAAACGATTGGTCGTGATGGAAATATCTAGGAAGATAGGTTCCAGTGGTTTCGTCAACATATATTACTCGGTGTCCCACACTGCGCTTTCTATTCTGGTTTTCCAAGAAATGCATTTTACCTACTTAGCCATTGACCTAAATCAATGATACAATACAATTAACCTGATTCTATAACCTTCTACATTTAAATACCTTAAATAAAACCTCCAGAAAAAAAAAAAAGTCGAGGAAGTCGTTTTAACATGCTCATTTTTTGTCTGTCGATGCAAGAGGAAATCTCACTTGCAGTCTCAATTTTCGTATGGTAATTGTCCTCGAATATCATGCCCTAAAATGTGGCACGAAGCAAAGAACGCTACTCAATAACTCTTTTAAAGGACAACGCGTTCAAGGAACCTAAATGTTTGCCCGTCGTTCACATATTGTAACATATTGGTGCGATGTTTATGAATATAGGTGTGATGTTTATCTCCGGCTTCGAATGCTTTCGCTTGAGGGTGTAAACTTAACCGTACTTCCCGTAACACCATTCGTTACATCAATATCTAAGACGAAGGGCGGACGTTTTCTTTTTTAAGTTTGTGTGTGTTTTTACATGAACGCCCTTGGTGTGGAAACATGGGGCGCCCTAGAGCTTCGCTCTACTTCTCACGAACGTTTCCCGCGCAGATGCTATCAGCGCACGCCACACGAACGAGTTTGCCCCTGGCTGCTCATGCGTCCGCATTGAGGAAGCGATCGGCGGCGCGCATTCGGGAGCGCAGCCTGCACGAGCAACACACGTGGTTCCTAATTAGTTAACCGGAAACGCTGAGTGCTGATCGAACCCCGTACACAGTGGCAGTCGAGTGCGCCGATAAAACTGAAAACAGAATTAAGAAGCTATGTGCCCAGCGTCCGTCGCTAACACTCGAGGAACTGACAATGGCCCGTATTGAGCTGAGTGTTATCACTATAGCTCTCGTCGGCCTTCTCTAAAGCGGCTTAGCATCGCGGAGTGCGGTGCGAAAAAGTGGCACTAATTGTTGGACACAAGCGAGTGCCGCTTAATTGCAGGTCTGTGTATACGCGACGTTCGGCGAGGTATGCATCGGTTTCGCTGAAGGTGGTATACAATCGTGTATCGACCACGACATTACGAGCCAATAGGTATAGTCGTCCCAGGTTTGAAACCTGAAGTGGTATAACAGTAAATCGAAGCCGCGACATTCTCGTAAATAAATATGAAATGTGTGGAGGTATAGTGTGAGAAGGGCGATGGGTTAATTGATTTGAATATTATAATGGTCAAGTGTCTGGGACTCCGGATTATTCTAAAGGAATATTTTCGGTTTAGGTTTCCGTAGTTGATAGGTAGCGGCTTCTTCGTGACCAGAACAGTAAAAGAAAATTTTAAAAATTCGTATTTTGTTTCGTTTTTTTTTGTGGCAGTAACTAAATTTACGTGCCCTAAGAGTTCTAAATAGAATAAAATTATGAGAATACCGAGATTTTTTTTTATTAAAACATATAAAACATTGAAAACCTCCCTTTTCTGATAAGAAAAGGGGCGTATTGTGATCTTTGGGAGTGTTTTCAACAGGAGAAAAAGCCACGCACGATTGAATTTCTTTACTAAAGCATCAAAACGAACATGTATTTGTTTGTATTTTTGTGTTTTCTATGATGCTCAAACAGAGTATATTTAGTTTGCGATCATCACTTATGTACCCTTTGAAAACCAGTTTAAAAAAAAGGTCAAATGTACTTTTTGTTGAGTAGTATAGGGTTAGGCATCAGATTCAAATTTACTTCCGTGAACATACAGGTTGTTGAAAAATTTTACGAGAATTTTCAACTGAAAGACATTCATATAAATTATACAAAGATACTCCTTAATGAGGTATGTCGATGCACTTTTCTAGCGTTGTTTTAATTTTAGGCTCTTTTTCCTCCCTGCCACGGAGCATGCTCGTTTTTCTACTTTCGGTGCTGGGCCAGCGCAGAGAGACCTCCGTCCCGAAACATATGACGGAGATATATGGCACGGAGAACGGTAATTGTTCCACAAAGTTACGTCGAAGCAGCACCTGGCCAAAGCAGCCTGCGGGTTGAGCAATCAATCAAATAAAGGACTAAAATATTTCTTTTATCAGGTCCCATTCCTTTCAAAGGGGTATGTGGCATACGTACACCTGCAAGAACAGCTCGTGTCTGCACTTTAGAAGGATTGCATCCTGTAAGGCGCTTGAGTGAAATTATTCGATGGAGAAAAAAGAAAAAAAAAAAAACCTGGGCCAGGCTTGCTATAAAACAGCGTCTCAGCTGAGACTGGAGTGAAAGAAAGCACTGCAAAAGGCTGGGGCGCGCGAGCGTCTTGAGACGCAGCCCGAGTCCCGCTCAGCTCGTGCCCTGGCTTTGGCAGTGCTTGCTTTCGCCCAGTCTCAGCTGAGACGCTGTTTTATAGCAAGCCGGCCTGATTTAATGTCAGTCAATTACCGACGAGACTAGCGAAGTAATTGGACCGTAATCTACTTTTGCTATCACTACATTTTCATGCCTGTTTGATCACCTCTAGACTAAGGGTAAAAGGGGCAGCAGGATTGCGCGCTGGCTGTTGTTTGGCACTATTTCTATACGTTGAAGGCCGAAAACGCGAAGTGATGTCAGAGCTGCCGCAGTTACACAGCATACAACGGAAGCCATTTTATTTACCTTCAATATGAGACAATCTCCATACAAAAGGGGGTAATCGTTCAAAGGTTATTTTATAATGATCGAACCAAGATCATACACTACCCCCAAACTGGTCAATACTTTGGTTCACTTGTCTTTGCTAGCTGATTCTTGTCGCGTACACTATACGGCTAGAAACTGGGGGAGAGGAGGAAGAGGAGAGCGGGGGGGGGGCGGGGGGGACGTCAGACCACCAAGCACTGGTTGGAATGATTAGTGGGAGAGACGCAAAGCTAGCTGCCATGGTCTCTCCTCAGTGTTTTCTACCGTCCGAACGCGAACGCCAAACCTTGGACACCGGCGTTGAGCGTTCGAAACGGTGAGTAGAGATAAAGAAAGCTAGTTTGGCTTCTACCCGCGAATCAGTCCTACAAGAACTTGACGCTCCGGTGTCCCCGCACGTTCTCATTATCTACTTTTCCTCAGTTTCTCTACCTGTATATGCCTTTCCCGGTGGTACATTCGGTGTACGTCATTCTTACTTGCTAAAATCAATCAGGACTAAAACAAAACAAAAAAAAGATCTTAATAAGCTCACAGTCGTAATTGAAGCGAATAACAGTGGATGTTTCGGTTCACTGCTGTCTTCCTTATAGAGCACAGTAATAGGGGCTTTCGTAAGTCGTGCAGGACTGCGGGCCCTGCGGTTGCATACTCAATCCATACTCAAAGTGACACCACGAGCTCTCGCTAAGAAACGCAAAAAGTTCTTGCGTATGTACCTTTTGCGCAAAGTTCCTAGCGATCGACTCACGTTACCTTTGTCGTTGTTATCGATTGAATTGGTTTTAATAAACTTGCGAATGTCGTTCGCCGACGCATTGTCAGATGCGCCAGCACAGATGACCGCCGAACTCCTTTACACAGATTTTGTGCGGAGCTGTAAGGGCGCGGCTCTGAACAATGCTTTATTTTCACGTGCACTCGCTTAAAGAAAACAGGTCATAAACCGTGACTCTCACAATGCCGCACGGAACTCTTTGGGGCGGCATACAGAACTTCCCATTTGTCCCTGCAGACTAAAATAAACAATCAATAAGGAAAAAAACAACAACGAAACATTGCGGGTCTGGTTCTTCACTCGCAGGTATACCGCCATCATCATCGTAAACGGACAACTCTGTTATCATCTACATCGCTTTATAACTTCCTTCATTTGCTCTAATAATGCGATCAGCCTCCATCGCAGCCGCAGCGAGAAGCATATAACAAAACGCGTGATTGTTGCTCGACGCAGCAACAAGAGTATAGCTGACCTTGCGCTTCTAATGTCCCGAGGAAAAAACAAACATCCAAGTTCTCAGGGCGGGGCAGTAGTCATCCGCACCAGCAACACACGCGGGAAAACCAGGAAGCAGGAAAAAAAGAAAGAGCCATAACTCGTCGACACGAGCACGACTTCTCTGAGAGGTGCTCTCGTTAGAACACTGCAGCGACGAGGACGGCCGGCAAACATACCGCGTCTTCGACTGGAGTGTTTAGCGCCCGATCCCGCCCAAACATCCAAAGGAATCCCCGAAGTGGCGACAAATGACGTCGCAAAAGCCGGAGATGTCATGTTGTCGGATGTCGCGATCCTGGCGGTTGATCGTAGAACTGCTGGCGAAAAGCACGAGCTAACAGCAAGTGCCGCTGTCGTCGCGACGTCCCAACTCCTGGCTGCCGAAACTTCCGTGGACTGTCAAACTGGAGGTCGACCTGCAGCTGGACAGGCGCCTTGCCACACACACCCCCGCTGCTCGGACACGCCCAGGATTCCGACTGGCGACAGCATGACACATTTTATGCGACGTCATCAGGCGGAAATTGAGGGGCCACTTTTTTCTTTTTCTTTTTGACGCGGTAAACACACCAGTCGGCGACGCGTTCAATATAGTTGCGTGCCGCGTGGAACTCGGACTGTTTTGGTCACGTGGTTTTGGTTAATGGAAATTGAAGATGTGGGAGCTGCCGTGCTCACGCAAAAGCTTGGAGAAATATGTCCGGTATACACTCGGCTATAATGGGAATCTACTTCCAAACGCGAGCGATGTAAGGTAAGTCAGGTGACGCTGTATAATTTATGCGTAGTCACCGACACGATGAAGAACGGCGGGGCGTCTTTTCCGGGATGACCGGCCTCCAACACGCGCTCGCTGATTCTCATCGGCCAGGTGCGCTTGCACCCTCGAGACTACACGAAACGCGAAAGGGTCATCGAAAAGCAGCTCGCGCGCTGGAGGCGGTACAACCGATAGGTTCTCCCTGCCGTTCTCGTGTTGTCAGTGACCATTGAAAATGTATTGTTATTGAACAGGAGTGGGAAGACTGGTTGCATATGTCCCTCTTTGGAGACACCATGAAGAAATATGCGGTCGATCGCAATTTCTTGGGCACGAAATGAGTGGTTGGATCCGAGTTGTCGTCCAATTCGCTGACGAGCTGAGCAGCGTTCACGCCCAACGCTGACGCAGCCTTCGTGCTCATTGCATGCTCAGAGTGTAGACCTTTGCAAAAATCTCCTTCTGCACGCTGCCATTTTTGTCTGCTGGGGTGTGGAACGCCTTCGGATCATGCGCTGTTGCGCATGCGTGACTCAACTTAGTGACTCAGCGTTTGTCACCCGGGTGATAAGCGATGCAAAGGTCTTTACGTGATCAAATTATGGCAGACTCGGACACTTGGTGCAGCAGCTGCTAGATGATGAGACAATTTTTGAAAAGACGAGTGGTGCTCAGCGTCCGGTACTGATGTTTGAGTGTGTGGTGTGTAAAAAAAAAAAAAACAATGTGGGTGGATTTTTTTTTTACTTTTAGTTTTGCTGGCATGCGTGCTTGTGCTACCATTTATATTCGTAAATGAAAACAAAGGCAAAAAGAAAAGAGGAAAAACCTTAGGTTTCCTGCATTGTGACCGTAATGAGACGTGGCGAGATTTGACTGACCCGAACTGCAGTGATAAATGACCTGCTCGCCAAAGGACTTCATTTTCAACGCGAGATTGCTTCTGTGTGTTGGCAGTGAAAACAGAATGGCGCAGGGCGTCTCCGCAGCCACAGGAAGTGAGCGAACTCGCGCGAGTAGTCAGGCCGGGGGTAATCGTGAATCCAACCGGGCGGAGGAAAAGCGGGCATCGCGTTTGCGAGTCGCAGCGATCCAATCGCGAGGACTGTTTGCCATCACACGAAGAACGCACAGGCACAGACTCACGCTTGGACACGCTTACATACACGCACACGCGGGTACGCACGGACGTCCTACCTCGAGTTAGGGTTAAGGACAATTCACACACTTTGCGTCGAGTCCGACCGAGGGCAACTGCAACGACTTGCGATGTACGGGTTGGTATGGCGACAATTACGACGAGCCAATGGGGAGGCGCGGTGCTGCACGACGCAATGCAGCTCAACACGGTCGACGCAAACATGTCAACCAGCCTTCATAGACGGAGCCTTGCGTAAGGCAGTTGCTTCTTTATCTCCAGGGTCGGATATTGCCTGTAGCTGTCAAGTTTGGGCAACAGCTCTGGCGAGCAAAATTGAATATTTTGCGTTTTGCATTTCGATTGCGCGTCATTACGCTTTTTGCGTTGCTCGCGGACGATGAGCTGGCAAAATTTCATTAATGGATAGAAATTTGGTGAAAAAAAAAGAAAAAGAGATATTGAGAATAAAAAAAGCGAAAGAAAAGCACTCATATCGTTTTGATAGGACAGCGCGAGCTGCATTTTTATTTTATTTATTTAAGCTTACTTCGTCCTTTCAGACGCCGCTCTATTACCGCGTGTGAGTATAAACCTTTCCAACGTTAACAAAATCACAGTCCAGCGTGCGATGTTCACAGCCGAGCACGTGCGTGTTCGTCGCCTCGGAGAGCAAGCAAAGCACGCACGATACTCGCAAACACTCAAGATGGCACCGGCCATAGGCTCTTTTTTAGAAAGGTCTAGAGACGCTTTACAGCACTAGTGCAGACGCCGCCATAACCGCACTCAGTTTCTGTTTCCTCCTTATTAACCGTTCGCAACGTTCAACATTATCACAGTTCAGCGTGCGATGTTCTTGCCAGCTCGAGCACGGCGTGTTCGTCGTTCCTCAGCAGAGGCCTATGTGGAGGCACGCGAAACGATCCGTTTCGGTGGCTTGGCATCTCGGTAAGACAAGAGAAGGCCGGCCATAGGCCTCATTCTGGCGCGTGTGTAAAGCGTCTATAGATGCTGACGCAAACAACCCTTGCTCGTGCAGAATCGGTCGCTGCAGTGGCGCTTCACGCTCGATCAGTGGCGTCACGAGGGTCAGCGGCACCCGGGGCGGTAGCCCGCCGCGTCACCCCCCCCCGCCCTTGCGAGGCCTGCCGCGACTCCCCCCCGCTCTGGCGTGGCCCGCCGCACTCCTTCCCCCCCCGCCCGCCGCGACACCCCCTGAGCGCTGCGCCCGAAGCGGTCCGCCCCCCCCCCCCCCCCTTGTGACGCCACTGCGCTCGATGCAAGCCTTACGTGACCGCGTCTATGCAGGGCGCGCTCGCGCCCCTGTGACACATAAACATTCATATAAAAGCCCTTCAAAGAGTGACATGCCGACACCTGGTAGGTCTGAAACAAAGGTTATACGGCCAGAATGTATTCCAACACGCGTTTTTTGGCGCGTCAGGACGCAAGGAGGGCCACGACAAACAGATAAAGACCATAAACAAAAGGCGCAGGAACGCGCAATGGGCACCTATCAAACTCAGTGCCAATACGCGCGCCCCTCGCGTCAGCGTCGCGCGTACTAATCGAGAAGCGACCTCGGCAGTCGCAGCTCGACTGCAGTGGTACACCCGGTGGGTGTTGCATGGTCGACATGCCTGTTTCAGTTACCACATTGGCGGAAGCACGGGAGCAGCGCTTGCGGCTGCAGGGCTCTACCACTCTCCCTACGCTGACTCCAAAGTGGCCGCGCGCCGCCCGAGCCGCCCTGTTTGCTGGGCGATCGGTAGCGCCTCCTAGCAGACGCCAGGTGCCAAAACCCCTTTCGAAAGTACATGCCTTCTGTTGGAAGCTGTGGAATCCCTTGCACAATGGCGGACACAAGTGCGAGCTTCTCGGATCCGAATGCGTACCGGCTCATGAGCTCCCGTGCAGCGAGAGCACAAGTCAAAGCCACCCGATCGCGCTATTTGGAACATTCCGCCGTGTCGACTGTTGTCGCGTTAATAGACGCTAGGGGTTCAACTGGCGCTAGTGTCTATGCGACTTCCGCGACACAAATTCAAGCAGACGGATACCACTTCTACTTTTGCGTGCGCGTGAATTTTGGCTCTTCACCGGAAAATAACATGGCGCACTTTTGTTATTGCGGTCGACCGAATAGTATGTACTATCACGATCAATATGAGTGCGAACACCGCTCCGCGTGACCCGCGGTACTATCAGTGCCCCCTGGCGATTGCTCTTTAAAGTACAAGTGCACCTTGCGGTCGAGACATATCGTCTCTAGCGATCGCCGCACCACTATGCACTTCCGGGTCGTCTGCTAGCGAAAAACGGTCGGCGAAACCGCGAAACTGTTCACCAATGACGAAGAGCATTTTTCGCTAGCAATATGCGCCAGCCGAAATAACTTGTATGAATATTTTTAGGGTCATATTTTTTTATTAGGAAGTTTTAGTAGATTATTCCCATTACTTCGATAACAATATCCGATACTTCGCCGATGCCTTTAAGCATGCACAATGTTGTTATCGGAGGTATCAAAACAATCAACGAAGACTGCCTATTATTTCCTTCGCGTGAGTTTTGCGAGGGCAAAGGACCACCAATGCGCAGAGGCAAGAAGTTAGCGTGGTGCGAGCGTGGGTGATAGTGATACCCTTCATCATGAAAAACAGCGCGAAAAAAATGACGATGACGTAGAAGAAACACACGGAACGTCCTCGTCGTTTTTTCGCGCTGTTTGTGAAGGGTATTACCCACGCTCGCACCGCGCTAACTTCTAGCCTGTGCGCATTGGTGGTCCTTTGCTCTCGCAAAACTCATGCGAAGGAAATAATAGGCAGTCTTAGTTGATTGTTTTGATACCTCCGATAACAATATGATGCATGCTGCGTCGGCGAAGTATCGGGTATTGTTATCGGAGTAATGGGAGTAATCTACTAAAACTTCCTAATCAAAAAGATGACACTAAAAGTATTTATACAGAGTTATTTCTGCTGGCGCTGATTGCTAGCAAAAAATGAGCTTCGTCGTTGGTGAACAGTTTCGTGGTTTCGCCGACCGTTTTTCGCTAGCAGACGACCCGGAAGTGCAGAGTGGTGTGGCGATCGCTAGGGACGATATGTCTCGACCGCAAGGTGCCCGTATACTTCAAAAGTAATCGCCAGGGGGCACTGATAGTACCGCGGGCCACGCGGAGCGGTGTTCGCACTCATATTGATCGTGATAGTACCTTGATTAACATTAGAAAAGTGTAATGCTTTATCAGCGCATTTTTCTTCATCAGGGAATGATGTTTAACTTCGCTACATTTCAGTCCGAAAGATGTGCTCCGCAGCAGGTGTGTAAAAACAAGCGACGATTCAAAGTAAAATAACAATCGAAAGGAATAGAGTGTGTGTTCAAGGTCTCGCCAGCATTCCGGCGACGCTTATATATTTCTAATATGCTAATCCTGTCACTATATTAAAATGACCTCCGTCGTGCATCTTTATCAGCGGATAAAAACATTCAAAACGTAAACAATAAAGTAGGTTTTCTCTTCGTATTGTTTTCTTTGCTGGGCAGCTTTATCGGGCACTTGTTCTCAAAGATTTCGAGCGTGCGGGTGATATTTTGAACGTAGAACAAGCATATTCGCGTAGAGCAGAGAGAATAAGCGGTACTTACTTATTTAAAATCGGAATATATTACGCGGCCTCCAATTTATTTCAATCGTATATGCACGGGTAGTTAGTGATCCAATGTTACTGCCTATAGTTCTTCCTCTCTCTCTTGGCTTCAGATGTCCTTCGTTCGTTTGGCACGTATATCACCTTATGCTCAAAAGCGCCGACGTCGTGTTCGCGCCTAACAGTGTCCGACAGTGCACAAATATACATGTACGAAGCCGTTTTAGCACCGTTTTTAATGTAATGAATCCGATCCGAATACTGTCTGTGGCAGCCATCATAGAAAATATGACAAACCGCGCACGCACCGTACAGATACAATGGGCGACTCAAGTGGTCCAGGCGTACCTTCTGGCGTTTCCTTCGCCGATTTGGGGCCGAAATGCTGCATTCTATGATATTTTACAAGCCATGAATATCGCATCGCTACAGTATCTCGCTCTAGCGCTAAGTGCCAGTAGCTGGGTACGGATATTTCAAAATCGCACCCTTCTTTTTCCTGATAAGCCGCCGCCACAACACATGGTTTGGGCAAATCAGGGCATACTAAAACTTATAAATACAGATATAAACGCTAAAACAGAACGTCAAGAAGAGTAGTATATTGCGATATTCGAGGTAACGTACAAATAAATGCGGTATGCTATTCGAATTCAACGCTAACGATGCGAAAGGAAGTGCCGGAACACAAAACGTACTTTGTAATCAGCGCCTCGATCATCGTCCCGTACAAAGGCTAATTCACACAACCCCGTTTTTTTTACGTTACGTGACGTTATAAAAGCTTACATCTGCTTACGCCACAAGTCACCGGAGTATCTTGATTTCATATTAAGCGTAGCTACCAGTTCAAGGAGATATCCTGGCAGGCGACATTCGAGACACAAACCTTTCGGTGAGTTATACGTAACGTACGAATACGATGCTATGTGAACCAGCCTTATAATTATCAACAGGTGGAACACACACACACGCAAAGAACATCTATTAGGGTGCCTCAATGTCCTTCTGTTTAGGGTGATGCCACCCTTTGTAGTACCCGATGCCGACAGCACGCTCACGTGGAAAATACAAAGAAATTGACGAAAACAAAATGTCGCCATAGCCATAGCCTCCTCTATTCGGAGAAAGCCCGGCACGTCGCGAAAAAAGTGGCCGCCAAAAGTAGGAGAGGAGGGGCGGGGAATCGCGAGCGGAGGGAAGCTAGACTGCTAGCGCCACACAAGAGTGAGCGGCCAAACGCAAAAACATTCTTCTTTTTTTTTCCTCTTTTTTTTTTTTCGGAATCGCGGAGAAGAGAAACTCAACGTCAACCCTTCTCCTTCGCCGTCCCTGCGTCCGCATCTCCGCAGCGGTCCCGGTCGTCGCTTTCGTTTGCGTTGGAGGTTGTGCGACGAACTGCCTGGAAAGGTCGGTATCTGGTGCTTGGAGCGTTCGGCGATTCATGGGCCATATACTTCGTTTCACCTTAGGTTTGAACGAAGTCAAAGAAAGATCAGCAGAACCCATCCTTTGGGAATGATTATCTACGTTAATGCGAATAGCATCAAACGGTGCGGAGTTATGCGCGTTCGTCAGGTGGCCGGCACACTCTAGATACGCCAGCCCACTCTTGAGGCGATTCTAAATTTGTTGACACTTTCACAGCCCTGCGCACGATCTCCGCAGCCCAGCACGTGCGTTTGTGTCACTTAGGAAGGCGAGCAAAGCACGCGCCATACGCACAAACACTCAAAATGGTACCGACCAGACTTTCTGGCGTCTCAGCTAGTCTCAACCAACGGTACTCTAAACGGTTGTTTATACCTTTACCATAGGACGCGCTTTACAGCGCTGTCACAGCTACCTGCGCGCGCGTTCCATGCACGAGGGCTCATTCCGCTCTCGTGAGGCTGAGCACGGCCGCTACATCACCCTCTCCCGAGCGCGGGAGAGGGTGAGCTAGCGGCCGTGCTCCGCCTCACGAGAGCGGAATGAGCCCTCGTGCATGGAACGCGCGCGCACCGGCAGCTGTGACAGCGCTGTAAGCGCGTCCTATGGTAAAGATATAAACAACCGTTTAGAGTGCGTTGAATGACTGCCTTCATAGCTCTGTGGTTAGCGCGTCTGCCTGCTGATCAAAGGGTCAGCGGTTCGAATCCCAGCCGGCGCCGGTCTTTTTTATTTGTTTATCGACCCGCGGCGTAAGAGGTTAGATAGCCAGATAGATAGATACATAGATAGACGAAAAGTGCGTGAAGTATCCAAAGAATGCTATTCGCATTAATATACTTCGTTTGATCTTACGTGCGAGCGAAGGCAGTGCTAGGCGTGCGAGCCGAGCACTCATACGTTCGGTGTTTTGCACGCGCGCTTATCCAGTTAATGCGTTTCCTCGGGCTATCCTCTCCCGGAGTACGAAAACGACGGTGACGAAAACACAAAAACAAACGTGGTTCGGGGAGCGGCCGCTCATGACCCAAGCGCTCGCAGTCTATCTCTACCCTTTCTGCTCTGCGCTACGATATTGGTCACCGCTTCGCGCGCTCCTCCTCTCCTTTTTTCTGCGGCCGCGCGCCCTATGGCTCCGCCATCGATGTGCCAGGCTTTCTCCGTATGAGGAGGCTATGCCATAGCACATTCAGCGCCACAGACGCGTGCGGGGACACGCTCTTTCACGCGCTTCTGAACAAAAAGGAAAATAAAAGTGTGGGACAAAATGGCCGGATGACTCCACCCTAAGCAAAGCGCACATGAAGGCACCCTAACATCTATACTCCGTTCACCCTTAACCTAAGACTAGAAGCTCCGCCTTCAGCGCGAGCTTTCCGCCGTTGTCAACACAAGTGTGAACGCGCAGGCACGTGCAGCCAAAGTACTGCGGAAGCCAGCGAGCTCGCACTGAAGACGGAGCTTCTGGTTTAAGGATGAACTGAGTACAGTCTGTGTTAGATAAAGATACGCATATATCGTCGTTTTTGTTTCTGGTTTTTCCTCATTAGAGGTCACTTCATATCACACATTTTGATAAGTCAATCACATGTGGTATTACGCGCCCAAATATTTAGCGTGCAAAAGAGTCGCCTCACGATAGACTATACACCTCACCGTAAAGGTCCATGGAACCGCAGTCTAAGGGTATACTAACGCGATCAGAATTAACTTCGCTGTGGTACTTCCGCTGAACGAGCTCTCGGGGATCCGAGACAATCTCGCGCTTACCCTCGTTACCGTCCGCCGTGTGAAAGTAATACGAAGTATAGCTTATTTTTACACACTAGCGAATTGTGTAATTAGTGGCAGTTCACGCAGAGTGCCTAAAATGCTTTCAACTGATCATCGCATTGTAACTAAAAAACAGAAAACCAAAAAAAAAATGCTAACGTATTCTCCTGCGCGTAACTGGGCTTACCGCCCATGGACCAATTCCAACGACTGGTGAGGCCAGCGAGCTCACATAACAAACGTGGGCGGCGGCCACACGCAAGGGGAAGTTCGGCTATTTATCTAATCATGTACTATAGTTCAGAGGAAATAACGTTATTTGACAAGGAAAACGCACACCTATATTTTTTAGCGTAGCCATTTTTTGGGCGTGAATATTTTTTGTGCCTGTCTGAAATAAATATTACTAGTCTTCGTGAGTTTTTTTATACTATTTTTTTAAGGTAGACAGAGCCTGGCAGTTGAAGTGAATTGGCGCGCTGTACGGCCGAACAAAGTTTAATAAATGAAGCATTGTATTTGCGGCTTTTTTGTTAAGGCGCGTGCTTGTATATATATATTTTTTTCAAACTTCAAGGGTTTTGCATGTTCCATATTGTTTTATTACACGAGCGTAGGTGGCTCTCGGGCAGTGACATAAATGCAGTCCTGAAGCACAGCGTTCCAGAACAACAAACCCCCGCCTCTCGATAGCCAGGGAGGTACTTGTAAACCCGCTCGACGACTCGTTTTTCTTAGCGTTATTTATTCCTCTACCGTTACGACTGTTCACCGCAAGACCCGCTTGTACGTCCTTAACTCGATATCGGACATTACACTGAGACATTACGATTGAGCTAAAGATAGAACATACCCTATGTTGGTCTCGGCACCGTCGAGCACAACCACGCTCCGGGCTTCATCCCTTTCTTTGGGCGTCGACAGACGCACGTAGATTACAGATGTGTTACATTTTTTTTAATGCTATCGCATTTAAAAGAGTATAACATATATGCAATATATTTCAACAGACTTATTCCAAAACTCGAATCGCCTCATCGCGGCGTAATGCCACGTTATGCATTGTGGGAATCAGTGGGAAGCAAGCTCCGCTCCTGGACCACAGGTTCCCAGAATGCAACGCGCGCGGTGACGGATTTATGCAAGTATAGTATATTCCCGTAACTGGGGGATAACACGCAAGTTTTGGGATGGAGCTTGCAAAGGCAACTGGTATTAGGTGTAATAATTAAAGGGGCCATGGAACGATATCGGGTTGGAATGGTCATGACTTTGCAGAGGGGTGCTGGTCCTAGTCTGGCCCAAGTATACTCGCATGGACCGCCACTGATTCAGAAGCTTCTCGGTCGCAGTAAAAATGTAAAAATAAAAAGGAACTTTTTTTTTTTTCAGTCCTGCCTTCCCGAAAGCTTGATGACGTAATTGTGGAATCGAAACCTACCGCATGACGACAGTCAAGCGAAGCTCATAGATTGGACACGAGAACTGCGTGAGCACTCAACTTCGGCTCGTAACAATCAGTGCTTCGGCGGACACTCGGGTTGTGGCTCATGTCCAATTACTGCGGTGATGAGAATAGCCGAACTCTAACAATGCCAGGAACTCAAAACGCGTTTTCTACTTTGCCGACCCAAGCGCGTGGCTATGATTAACGTTGGCGTAGTGCCAGTTGGCGGCATAGGATAGGCACCAGGCCGCGTGGCCGCTTGTTCTGGTTGCGAGTTGAGGGGATGAACGATGCTAATTTCTTCCGAATTTATTTGCAGACTGCCGTTGCTTAGAAAGAAAAATGAAAGACTTTTACAACTCCCTGTAATGCCAAATTAGAGCGCAGCTCTTGAGGAGGAGGAGGGGAGGGACGGTTTGCCCCTCTTCCTCATCCGTACCCTCTCCTCCTCCCTCCTCATCTACTTCTCCCGTGCTTCTCGCCTCCTCCCCTCTTCTCCTTCTCCTCCCTCCTCACCTGCTCATCCCGTGCTCCTCGCCTCCTTTTCTCTTCTCCTCCCTCCTCTTCCACCCTCCTCCTCCTCCATATTTCTTCTCCTCCTCCTTCCTCCTCCCTCCTCCTCTTCCCCCTCCTTCTCCCCATCCTCCCTCCCGCATGGTGCATTATGGGAAACGTCCCATAATGCACTGCGTAGTTACGCTGACGGCGACGCCGACGCGTCATGCTGACGCGTTACGCCGACGCGTTACGGTTACGCCGACGGCGACGCCGACGCGTCACGCCAACGCGTTACGCCGACGCGTTAGGCCCGCTTCAGACGGAGCAATTTCATTCAGCAACTTGACGTCGCAACACCAGCAACACGGGCCGTCCGCGTACAGACGCAGCAACCGAATTGCTACGACTTGCTATCATCATCATTCACTTTGAATTTTCTTGTACTATTTACTAGACGCCCAGCTACGCGCTAAAAACGTGTTTTTATATCTTTGAATGGCGTTGAGAATACCAACTCATCTTTCTGAAAAGGTTTATTTCCAAAAACGATCGATTTCAAACCAGAACCAAGTCTTAAGCTGTCATCATCACCACCACGGGGATGTCACGTGAAGATATCGCGTCCCTGATTGGCTGCTGCCGCTTCAAACGGCTCCGAGTTGTTCGAGTTGCTCGTCCGTTTCGAGCCGGACCCGATCTCAGCAATTCGAGTCGATCTAGGGAAAGCTAGGGAACAACCCGCCAGCAACCTCAAAATTGCTGGAAAAGTTGCCCCGTCTGAAGCGGGCCTTACGGTTACGCCGACGGCGACGCCGACGCGTTATTCCGACGCGTTACGCCGACGCGTTACGCCGATGCGTTACGGTTGCGGCGACGGCGACGCGTCACACCGACGCGTTACGCCGACGGGTTACGGTTACGCCGACGCCGCTCAAGCCGGAAACGGGCGCCCTAGAGCTGCGCTCTAAAACCAAAGCAAGCTTATTCGGTTATTAACGTTAGTAAGTGATTCGGAGTACCAGTTAACGAAAGTAGGAAAATCGCTTCAAGGCCCCATTTAAGAAGAAAGGCGCGTTTCTTGTATGCTTTTGAAAAGAGTGCACAACGCTGGCCAGGACGTCAGGAGGACGTCAATGCCAGCACCCCCAAAAAATAATTTGAGGGGGAAAAAACAACAATAATAACAACAAGCCGTATTGTCTTTTCAATGATTTATGTCCAGGCGATATAGCTGAGACTCTAACGCTTTATTTAGGATAGTTAATATTATAAAACAAAACGTCTCTACAAGAAAGACGGCACTTCCTCAATTCATTTACAGCTCCCGATTAGCCGAACTATTTCCTACGTCTCCAAAGAAAGAACATTTGGAGATCGGGTTCATTGCAGACCCCACAGGGCACGAGAAGGCTTCGGCAAAGTCAACACTGTTTCTCACTGCCTTGTTGCAACTCTCTGAACCCTTCGAGCCGTCCACCTGTTTACACGAGGCGCGGCAAAGACTCATGAAGAATACCTGGTTAGCCGAAAAGGGGTCATGTAAATAGAGTCCACGAGGTGCGATCGCATACCTATTCGCCTTGTAGGCGCGGAACGCAATTTCCATGGCGGGAACTTCGGGAAAGATGTTGCTTCCCGAACTTGCGCCGCATTTTTCCCGACTCGCGTATTCCTTCCTAAACTCGGGAGTCCACCAAGACGTGAATCTTCCGATGGGGTCCAGAAGAATGCCTTCACCGTCGAAGGCCCGCACTAGCTGCAGGGAAAATGTGTGCCCCAGGCCGCCGTACAGTATGGCGGGGCTGGCATCGGGGTAATAAAACGGTTCGCCTATCGCTTTTGCCGCAATAGAAATGCTGTTGAACAGGTGGTAATATGCCGTTGTCGACATGGGGCATCCCGTCGGACGCGATACCTTCCTCAAGAGGGCTATCTCGCTCATCGCTCGTTTGGAGGCGAGGACGTATTCTATGTAGTTGCTCGCCTCTTGTGTCATTTTGGAGTATATCTTCTCGATATCGGACGAGTTCCGTCTACTTGTGACGGCCACTTGAGGTCGATGTACGTCAGTTTCAGCTTGGCTAGAGCCCGACTGTCAACGTCGATCCACGGAGATGTGTCAAATGCGTGCCTCGCCGCGACGAGAGTGTATGCCAACAGGTTGTAAATATCTTTTGAATTTGTTTTTGCTACAATCTTGTGCATAATGGGAAGCCCAAACGCTTGGTCCGTCGACTGGGCGCAGAAAAGCCTCGTTATATTCGTAGTGTCGCTTCGTTGACCGATTATAACGTTTCTAATGCTGCCGTACGAGAATTCCAAGTGAGAAAGTAGCATCCAACGAGTCAAGTGTGGCAACACTTTCTTCGGCTCGTACTTTGATGTCAAGTTCTTGATTTTTCTTAGATGTAAAGTGTCCGCAACAATAACCACGTCGTCCCCCGTAAACCGCTCTTGGTTGTCTGCAATTGAGCCGTCAAGCGCCCTGATCCATGATGTGACGCTCCAGGCTGGAACTTGGGTGGCGATGGTCCCCAGTGCAAAAATGGCTGGCTGCTGCGTCTCGTTCAAACCGAGGCAAAGCATCTCGTATACGTCAGAGTCCATTTTAAACTCCTCCTCACTGAAATTGTTGTGGCCCAGTTGGAAACTTAAGAATTTTTTCCAGAGGACGTAATCCCTCAGAATCCCCGAAATGAGTGTATTACCGCAGTGGTGAACGCTGGGTTCGATGAGGATTCTTCGGTTCCGGTCCTGGGTGGCCCTCAGGAACCTTAGTGTGAACCATAAATCTGTCTGCCAGCTCACCGCGAAGTTTATAAGGATTTCTAGAGGTTGCAGGTCGTCTCCAGGTTTCAGAGAAAGGTTTTGCGTCTTAAGAAAGTGAGCGAGGGTTTCGCGGTTCTTCTTTTCCGAATCGCTATCGTTTGACAAACAAGCATTAAACATTTTCGACGCCATCCTTAAAGCGTTCGACTTCGGTGACCTATTCTGCAGAAGCTTGTCTACTTTTGTTAGCCATTGGATCGTGACGTCGAAGTCGGCACTTTGTTCTTGACCGAAAGATTGAAGCGGTTGCCAGCTGGAGCATACGTACTTGCCGAAGTCCGTGCACGGATCCAGGCTGTCGTTTAAGGTGGAGAAGAGCCCGGCGTGCCTTGAGCAACCCGGAGTCCTGCAGTACTCTGCCCTGGCCTTGCTCGCAGAGGCTCTTGTCTTGAGCACCTTAAAGGCAAACCCGATGACTGCTAATACCAGGCCCACTACAACGATGGCCGCGATGACGCCGCCTAAGACACGTCCGAAGGAGAGAGTTTCTGGAAATGATGGATCTCTCTGGCGACCCTCCCGGGCGAGTACCTCCACCTGTCCGCGCGGATAGAACCAGGATAGTTTGCTTTGTTTGGTCCTATCTCAATCACATAAAAGTGAATATTGAGCAGTGTTCACCAAACTTATCCGGAACCGGCGAACGGTGTCTTATCTCATCGGAGCGCTCTCCTGGTGTCGGGGAGGCCACTCTGGCTGGACCGTGGGCACCGTCGCCATTTTTCGGCCAGCTAATATATCCTTATCGCCACCTTTTCGCACGAAGATTCATAGGTGACTGTCGAAACAGTCATGGATTGGATGATTTAGTCAGTAAGCACTGAATGTTCCTAGTGAATGAGGTGAGAATCGTAGATCGCCTTGTATGCAAAATTGCTGTGTTGTCCCTAGTCTAGCAGCAATTTCCGCCTTGAGCAAGAGCGGCCTCCCCTGCTCAGACAGTTCCATTGAGCGTTTCGTCGTGCTGCAGTTCTTCGGCTGCCGCAAGGATAACGCTTCCACGAGACAAAACAACGTTCGCAAGTTCCGTATAAGCTTGGTGAGCACAGTACAGTATAAGACAAGGAGTTAACTACTTCCACCCTTGCCTGGCGTCTATCAGGACTTGGCTGAATAGGATATTTTGTGACGAAAACTATATATAAGCAAGCATATAGTCAAGCAAATTATCGTATTCTGTTCCACAAGAACGAAGAAATCAGGTGACCCCTTAACTTCACTCCGCGCGCCTCTGAGTAGGCTTGCTTGAAGTACGTAAAGTCGCCACTGCACTATTAATCAAATCTGCGCGACGTTCTGAAAGGCACGGGCGCAAAACGTGATTCACTTTAGTGAGTTTCCGTAGTTCAACAAGAACACGCTCTCTCGCCTGCACCTTTGATAGACCTCCATGCACAGAACTTGTGAGAAATGAACTCAGTCACGCAGTTACGCTAGATGACATGCAGGCCTCACTCACGCACTAGCGTTCGTCTACGTTTTCTAACGCTACGTTGTGATATTTGGCGATACCATTCGTGCTTCGTGTCGCATGCGAAGCTACCGTTTGAATTGGTTTGCCACGCTTTCATACGAAGCACGGATGTCCCGTTAACCAGCTTACCAACTTCTTGACTCGTTCGAGGCGTTTTTCCTCCATGAAGTCGGCCAGCGGTTCCGCGACATCGGGCCTCGTCTCTTTGTCCCCGAGGCGAGGAGACTTGTCCCCGCTGAATTCGCTCATGGTGGCGAGTCAACGAAGAACGCGATATTTGTACCCCGGTGCCCTTTGACCCGCTGCCAGAAACAGTGCCCGGCCGTCCAGCCAAACCGACTGCTCGATCTGCACAGCTCAAGCCTCGAGGTCAAAAAGAACAGCCCTTCACGCAGCGTGCGCCTCTTCCTCGTTGTTAGTTAATGTTGTTATAACTGTCGTTTGTTTCGTCTTTTGGTTCCAGCGCGCACGACAGTACTGCTCTTTAAATCTGCGGCGAGAGAGGAAAAATATTAGGCGTTTTGTTTTCAGTACAAGATGGGCGAAAGATTTAAAATTGATTTCGGCAATTTCATGAATTCTGGATAAGCTTGTAAAAAATGGGCGTTACACTGGTTATACTCGTGGACAACTATTTGTGACATTTCAGAAGAAGTGGAAAGTGCTCGTGTACAGCTTTGTTCGGCGCCCAAGATGCACGAGCGCCCAGCTGCGCCCATAGCTTTGACTGCATAGCCACATAAGGTTGTCAGCGAGTATTCTTGCCTAGACAGTTGGTGTTTAGTCTGCCAGATTGTGACATTGTTAGCCTCACTGTAGATGAGAAATGTATCCAGTGCAGTATGGCTGCTAACCTGGGATCTCTAGCGTGCACCACGCAGTAGTAACACACGACAGCATGCCAATACTATGCTCATCTAGACCGAAACGGGCAAGGGTGGCAATTGAACTCAGGATCCCTGGTTCTGCAGCGAGCGCAAGCTCTCGCTCCACGTGCTCAGAGCCTGTATAATTTAGTTTCCTATTGGTCGCGAAACCAAGAGTGCGTTGTGTAAAAGCGCGCTTTTGTTTATCCATGGTTCTCTATGAGGCACGTTGTGATTCCATCTGTCCACAAAGCAGGTGGAGACAAAGCATCCACGGCAGTTCGATGACGGAGAGCTGTCGCAGATTCGGAGCGCGAGGATCTGGTAGCACAGGTCATTTCTCGGAGAGTCTTGTATTCAGCGCACAGCTTTTGCAGCGGCGAGGACCCGAAACATGGTTTTCAAACCCGACGAAAAAAGAAGCGGTAGCCCGAGGAACGCGAGGAGCACGAGCGGGCATTTCATCGCTCGGAACAAGTGTGTTCCGGCGTCTCGCCGCAGCGGGGCGCCCATTACATGACTCTTGTCTGCCGCTCACCCTTTTCACTTTCGGCGGCAGCGTCACGTGACGATCTGCCAGGCTTTGCCAGTATCACGGTGGTCGCATAGAGGAGGCTATAGGCCTCCTGCGCTGAAGCTTTGAACAAACTGTAGCGCCCTTGTTTTGGGTAGTACAATATCACCTGATCGAGCCTCACACTACTTATGGCACGTTGGTCGAGCTTTTAATTATGCCTGGTGCTGAAGAATGAAAAACACCTTGGACGCCAAAAATCGGCCAAACACAACGCCGGAAGACAATCAAAAGTGCCAAATTCATGACACCACCGCTAGGGTACGCGTCTAGTATCACTGGGCGGTGACGTCGAAACACCTGTGTCGCGACGCTTTCATTTTTCTTTTGCTTTGTCCTGTCTACTTTGGAACGCATGAAACGGCATCTCATGGCACGCGCTCTTAGCGTCTTAGCTTTGACGGCGTTCGGAGTTTTGTTGTTTCTTTATATTTTCATCGTGATCTCGCGCTCCGTACCAGAGCAGGCACACTTCTGCATGCCTGACAGTTGGAAACGCTCAAGTTTGTACTACCCAAAACAAGGCCTAACAAGTCCCTTTTCGCAGCACCCCCTGGGCAACGCAGGAGGCCCATGACAATAACGACCCAAGGCACGGGCAAAGTACAGAACACGAGCTCTTAGCAGAATTGATTCCAGTGCGCGAGCGCTGCATTTACGCCTCCTATATGGCGTCAGCCTCGCGTGCGTAGCATTCGTCTTGCTCCAAGTAAGTGTAAAACAAATTTGCGTAGTTCTGCTTTTCGTAATTCCCGTGTCCCACTAGAGCGACAGACAGAAACAAACGACAGCGACAAGCCTCAAACCACAGTCTTTCGCGATTTGAGAGGCTTTGTAGAACAAAGGAGGCTTTGCTCAAACACGAGCATCATGTACGCGAGGGTATCTGTGGCAGACTTGCAATCGCTCGTGCTTACTTCACGAGCACCGAGCGATTAAACGTCTGCCAAAGGTACCATCGCGAGCTTGCTGCATGGGTTTGAGTCTGTCTGTCGCTCTAGTGGGACACGGGAATAAATGAGCAGTGTTGATTGAATCTCGAGGCGAACAGACATTTCCAAAAAAGGGCTCCTGGCCGGTTCCATTTTCAGTGTTCGTACACTCGTGATTTGCTCGCTTTCCGAAGTGACGAACAAGCGCGTGCTAGGTTGTGGAGATCGCACGCTATGCTGAGGACTTTTAAATACTGGAATGGTGTATGCACCTTTGCAAGTGGGACCCCGGCTTAACCTCGAACCGCGCGCCCAGGTGAGGCAGACGTATTCTACAATGTTGCTAAGCTTCGCTTGCGAAAGAGAAAGATATATTTTAAGGAATACAAGAATAAAAAAAGCAGAACGAGCCTTTATTGACTTTGGAAACGTTTTTAGCACGTGCTACGAGGCTATTTTTATCTCAGTTAAAGGGATTGTCCGGTCGAAACCGGAAGTACTTAAGTTCTTGCGCTCGTTACATCGAGGGAGCCTTCATGTAGACAAACGTCATTTTTATTTTGATATATGATCTCCCGTTATTAATTAAACCTTTCATGAGCCTATGTACAAAACTGCACCCCGCATTTCGCCAGTGTCAATGGCTGACATCCGTAGGTGCTGCGTGACGTCACAAAACGCAAAGCTTTGTCGGATGGTCGGGATAACAAGCGTTGGTCGATGGATGTCTTGTATTTTGTTTCGAATTATATAGTCTCCTAGGCTGTACCCTACTTAAATACGGTTCTTTTAATGCAGTTTCCAAGCATGTGCAAAAAAAGTCACGCCTTTTAGCAGAAAATTACTCGCAAACAGCCATAAGCTTCGAGCAAACGTATGCCGTTTCGCGCAAACACAACTGCGACGGCCACCGATCGAACTAGGGGCGCTTGCAATGCAAAGTATGCAGATTTCGCCTCTGAAGCGGCACCTAAGTACACGAAGCGGCATCTGGGTACACATGTCAGCGGATCCACTGGATCGGTGATGAGGCTGCGGGTCGTTCCCTCAGAGGCGATGTCCGCGGGTCGAAGACAAACGGCGAATCGTTCAAATGCATGTCGTCACTTGACTTGGACGAGCTTTGTGAATCGTAGTCACGCTCCATTTTCACACGCGGGTCAAACAGAATCGGGCTGCACGCGTGCTAAATACAACTTGTGGTATCGTTTCCAGATGGCCTAGCTGTTGGTTTCGGTTTCGCTGCATAATCAAATTGATTGATTTGATTTGGGTAAGGAGTGGATGAACGTAGTTTAATATCGTTGGCACAGCATCACACCTCAGCTTATGACCTTCTGTCCGCTTAGAGCTCAGCTCGTAGCTCTCTTATGTGAGTTGATCGCTGCATAAGCGGGATGAAATCGGAAGAACTTTCAGTAGAAGGAACAGACACTGTTCCTTCTACTGAAAGTTCTTCCGATTTCATCCACCGCAGTCTCAGGTGTAATACAACATGATTAGCTACCACCAGCTCGCCTGCACTCTCACCATAAGCGGGATCTCGATCTTGACGGGAACCTAGTCCCTACGCACGGCGACGATCCACTTCGCTCGTCACTGCACGTCTCGCGGAAAAGTGTGGAACGTCATGTCTTGGCTCGCATGTGCTGCCCGGTGGCTGTGGCACCCAACCGCGCAACAAAAATCTCACCCAACTACGAAACAAGTCGATCACAACAACAAAAACGAAGCACGCTGAGGCAGACAAAAATGCTCGCTTTGTGTTTTGTGACGTCAGAGCTTCAATGTTGCCAACGAAAGCAGCGTTTACGCTAGAATGCGATTGGAGCAGCATAAATTCAATTACTCACGCAGGGGCACATATAAAATTCAGATAGTGCACGTACGATCCGTCTCGAGGCAATAACAATGATATTCAATTGTTTTCTCGAATACAAAATTTGACCGGACAATCCTTTTAAGACGAAAAGGAAAATATAGACGCTTCCAAAGAATGCAAACGGGAGGGACGTCAGGAGCCGCATGGTCATTGCATCAACAATGGCTGCACTCGAAGAGCGCTGGCTTCCACGACGTTGTGGTGGAGTGTTATAACTTGAATGTTAGAACGTTGTGCGAATGTTATAATTTTTTCTCTGTGTTTTTTTCATGTTCAGCTGGCCCCATTCAAAAGTTATAGCCACGATAACGACGTGCTGGAATAGAGGCTGCGATCGTCATAAAGTCAGCTCCCACCCTTGAACATGCACTCTCCTGCAATTTTCGATGCTACGATTGCCTGTGGATACCTCCCCGAACGCTTGGCATGCCCCTCCTGCTCATGTAATATGACAAAACTGAAGACTAATATCGATTTGCAGGCTCTAACGAAGCACCTGGATCGAGGAGGACTCCTGTATCCCTCAGAAGAACTGCTCGACATTCTCGAAATGTTTGCGGCAGAAGTGTTATCATGCAACGCGTGAGGAACTGGCGACCCCTCGGGACACTTGGGTCCGCAGAGCCAGCAGTTTATGACTCCCTCTGATAGTCTACCCAACCAACAACGAGGTTCATCGCCGTGAACTGGTTCATGTCGTTTGAACATAGTTTTTCAGGCCACTTCTAGTGAACTATGCTTTCAGTGAAACAGGAAGGAATGAAGAGCACAAGAAGTTTGTGCGCAAGTCTCTTACTCGTAAGTTTCAAAAGTTGAGGTAGAAACCTTCCGCCGTGTGGTCTCTAATAAGCGTAAAGACACAATCAAAGTACGCTGCGTTGTATATCATTCGCAGCTGGAATAGTTCCGTCGCAGACGTTCTTTCCTCTCCGTGGTATATAGAAAACCGAACAGACTATTTCTAGCTGCGACGGAACTATTCGCAGCTGGAATAGTTCCGTCGCAGACGTTCTTTCTCTCCGTGGTATATAGAAAACCGAGACAGACTATTGTAGCTGCGACGGAGACGTCTTTGCAGCTGGAATAGTTCCATCGCAGACGTTCTTTCTCTCCGGGTATATAGAAACCAGACAGACTGTGGAGGTCCATATCCACGCCCATTTCCTCTGAGAACCATTGCAAGGCAGCGGCCCTTTGAACTTTATGGGTTTGATCGTTTTATGTTTGGTTTAACGTGTGTAATCCGTCTAAAACCATTTTGCTGCCAGTGACTTCTTTATATAATTGATCTGTACAAAGCGATAATCTCGGATGCCTCGTAAACCAGCCACAGTCCGCAAGATTATCGCGAGCGACTTCCGTGGGTGCCTATGCTTTACCGGCACGATAATCCATTACCAAAAGAAACTACGTGGTGCACTAATAAATAGACGATCGACAGAGCGATCGTTCTAATCCTATCTTGGTGAGCGGACAACCTATATTGCCGTTCCTTTTTTTTTTATAGTACAAATACAAAGTTGTTCGGGGTAAGCCAACGAATTGCGGTCTTTTTCATAAGCTTGTTGTCGTTGTTCTTTGTGATGAGCTATATGAACCCCTTCCGGAAGTCACGTGCCGATTATTAGAAAGGTCCGAACCCCTGCGCAATGGCGGAACAACTGCATCGAGGAACGTGCACGTCGTTCCATAAGATAGCGAACGTCGGAGTGTGCGACCAACACTACGAGCCGACGAGCCAATCATGCGCCGTCGAAAGTACAACGTCACTGCGAGCATCACCTTTTTTTGTGGGTGTGTTTTTTCCAGTGTGCCGTGTCGTTGAGGTTTTAGTCCGCCATTGTGCAGAGATTTCACGGCTGGCAACACAGAGGGCAGTATTTCGGAAGGGTCTATTGTGCTCTCATTCAGAGTTATATTGTGCCGAGACCACGTCGTATTGCCATATTATAAATTTAATACCATTTTGGAATAGGCATTGACACAGGACGAGTGTGACGTGGTTCGCAAGGTGATTCGCCATTGTTATTGGGAAGTTACTTTCACCACCTCAATGAGCAAAGTAATTGCTGCACTGGTTGTATTGATTGGCTCCGCCCTCTCGTCTGCATGGTGGGCGTCAACAGTGCTGACAAGTAAAAGCCGGCAAGTGACTCTCGCCACTTTGGCAGTAACCGTACTTATTTGTTGTATGAAAGAAGCCCTTGAATCAGTACGCTCGGAGTCATTTAAACGAATAAAGTTTGATAGCTTTTTCTTTTTTAAGATGATGACAGTTTAGTAACCTCGGTTGCGAGTCTGGCAACTGGGAAATAACATGCTCGTTCCGCCATTTTGTGTTGTTGACGCATAACGAATGGCAGTGTGCCAATAAGATAACCCACCATATTGTGTTATCGCGAAGTCTGGCGTATTCTAGCCAGCCAAGCTTTGTATGATATGCGTTCATCGCGCCCATATGAAAACACGTCAACGTCCTTTTGAAGATGGCTGCGACGAATTCCTGAAAACTCGATAACAAAATGGCATCAAGAAGCTTCATTGGCAAAGCCCCACAAAGGCTCGGATTTAGTTGTGTTCGTTTTACGCTCTCTACATTTACGAGAGGTAGCCATATAGTGTGCAAATCACACACGTAAAGTCAGGATACCTCCAGTGTCCCTTTTCTACAATCCATTGTTTGCATTTCCGCATTGACTCAGGTTACAAAACGGACTCCCTTTCGCGATAATCCCAAGCTTTGTTTTTGTATGAAGCGTACCATTTGTGTCTCTAAAACTTTTTTTTAGAACGACACCGTTTTGTGTAGTTCCCATGTCACGACCCATTTAGCCTCCACCAAAAAAAAAAAATAGTGATAGATAAAAAAAATTACACACAACATCTTAGAAGATGAACGCATAAATATACTACAATCATGCCTCAAAAGACACTTCCTCAAACTCGTCTCCTTGCAACGCGACGCCAACCAACAGCTCCCTTCTGCTGTCCCCAGTTTCACAGGTGCACTTAGGGTGCGACGCCCGTGTCGAGGTGCGTTCATCTTCTCGGGTCCCCTGGCCCCAAGGACCTCCGAAATATATAAAACCGCGGAGAGAATCCGAAGAGAGCGGACTGGTGTCGTCCCGTCGCGTTGAACCCAGGCAGGAGGGACAACGACGACGACGACGTCGACGCTCGGACGGTCAACTCGAGCGACCCGTCCCCTCGCCCGCAGCGCCGACCTCCAAACGACCGGCGCACGAACGCCGGCGGTCCAGAAGCCCGTCCGAGACGCCCATGATCGCGTCTTCGTGTTCGCGGAAGATGGAAAGCGTGTCCGATGCGTGACATCAGGCGGAAATCGAGTCCGTTGCCGCGGGACGCTACGGCCGCCACCGAGCGCTACTGCTTCGCAGTTGCGCGGAGCATCCGACTGCAACTGTTTCTCGATTTTATTTGTTTTTGCTGGTTTGCGTGCGTGAGTCGGTAAGTCTGTGCTTGTACGTGTGCGTGCCTGTAATGTCGTGCCCGTTATAAGTATACTTTCTCGCGCAGAAACTCCTTCGAATCACGGCTCCCTTATCTTGTTTCGTTTGAACGTAAGCCCGATGGACCGCACCACGCGAAAGAACTCGCACGATCTATACTCTACCTCAGGTCTTGCGTACAGAAGCAGACGTGCGAGAGCGTGCGCTGCGAATGTTAACGAGTTTTAGTAGATCGTTTTCCAATGCCCGCTACCACTAAAAGCGCGCGCTTCAGAGCATGCATCGAAGTGGCAGCGCGAGCTCTCGCTACCAATTGCGTGACCTGAAAACATGATTTACTAAAACTCTCCGTTATCTTGGCACAAGGACACTCTAGAGACAAGATTAACACCCTCTTCCACACACCGCTGTATAAAGCTCTTAATTTCTGCGCAGGTACAGTCTCTGTCTTTGATTTAAAGTTTTGAGGATGGTTGGCATCGGGTACGTCGTAGTTGGTGCATAAAAGACTCGGTGTTTTTAAAGTTATGAGATCTAACGGTTTCGTGCGGGTTGAGAAAAAAAAAGGATCTGGCCAATTTATTTTGATATATGAGTGCGGGATAGGCCTGCTTTCTGCTTACAACTCAGGTGGGTGCCACATTCGGTTGTTCATTTTTGTCACGACACACATTATCTCGATTCCTGCTCAGACTTTGAAGTTCGCGATAGGTGAGAAATGGTGCGCTAATTAGCGTACGTGCGTAAGCACGTAATATAGTGCCACACTATTAGTGCCACAAGCGATCGCCAGATTTTTGTTGTTGTTTTCACACAGAATGTATTATATGGCTGGCACCTAACCATTTCCCTCACATGACCAGTGACGGAACATCGATAAGCCGACTGCCCGTCAAACGCTCACGCACGCTCTTCTTCTCACTGATAGGAGAGGACTCCAGTGTCAGCCGAATGTCTTCTTCGAGTGCATCCGTGTTTTTCCCGGCGGGGAGAAAACATCCGTGTTCAGAAATTCAGCGGCGCCCTTCTCCGTGAAACGAGTGCGCTCCGGGCTTTCACAGAGAGAGAGCGCGAAAGAGAGCGTCAGAAAAGTAGAGAAACACTTTGCCGTCACCATACCGCAACGCTAGTGGCAGGTTCATCTATGCTTCGAATGTTCGATTCTCTTTCGCCGCGAACCGGCGCCAGAGCTCTGCTCGGCTCGGCGCAGACTCGACGCTGCCGAGTTTTATACTCCGTTTCACATTGCGTCCAGACGCAGCCGACTGCTACGAGCTGGTCGGACCAATCAGAGAGCATCAAAAGCGCGCATCAATCACAGACAGAAACGACCGAGTGACTTGCACTTTTACCCCTGCTTGATTGGTCTTATTATCTTGTAGCGTCGGCCGCGTCTGAACTTAAGCTGAAACAAAGTATAATTGTCCTGTTTTCCGCGCGCTCCGTCTGGCTGCGTCTCACACTATCAGTTGACAAGGAGTTTGCTTAACATAAAGCAACTGGATCGTTTTTTGCTAGACAAGCTCCTCGAAAGAGCGGCGTTTGGAATCGGTAGTTCTCCGGTGCCTGCACGCGAGAAGGTGCGGACAGATAGCGTTCCTATATAGCGCCACCGACGCAAACGCCTCCATGGACAACGAGGAAGGACCATTTTCGAACGAAGCTCTTTTTGCATCGACTTTTGCACAAACTTTGTTTATCATAAAAACCCCGATAGAATTTCTTTCCACCACAGGTAATATGCATCCAACGTTCCACCGATTCTGCAGCTCTTTTCCATTGGGCGGGCTGATATACTTCGTTTCAGCTTGGGTCCAGACGCAGCCGATGCTGCAAAGCGCGAGCATGTGACCCTGAACAGTGCTTGCACTGCGCGCGCGCGCATGCTTGGCAGGGACGCTGAAAGCCCTCGGAGCTCGCGCTTGTAGCATCGGCTGCGTCTGGACCCAAGCTGAACACGAAGTATAGACGCTTTACACACGCGCCAGAATACAGCCGCCATGGCTGACCTTCTCTTGTTTTACCGAGATACCGAGCCACTGAAATTGGTGTGGACGAGCCTCCACAAAGGCCAATGCTAGGGAGAAAGACAGAATAAAATCTAGGATGGCAATAACCTGGCCTGCTATGGTAATAATGAAGTGAAGTAAACGGAATAAGGGGAAACAAAATCTGAAGGTCAGTTATGGCGGCGCCCATGCACAGCTGCTGCAAAGCGAGCGCCACCGAGCGCACACGCTCTCGAAAATGCGCCAGGCGTTCTAGGAAGCTTGTCAACTGGCTTTGATCTAGTGTAGTTGTCTCACACTCCAACAAGCTCTGAGAGAGTCGCGTTTACATTGCTACCGCGGAAGGTGGCGCACAGCTACCATTCGTGCCGTCCCGTCTCCAGCTGTGTACACAGTTTTTCCACACTAACACATCACATTCCGTGTGATGTGCGAATTTGGTTTTTTTAACCGAAAAGTTGTTTATAACGTACTAAAGCTTCCTGAGGAGGTTTCTGAGATCGGCTAAATATAGCGATAACTCACTCTGCTGGCTCCAAGCATCCTAGAAAACCCTAAATCATGACGCGATACGCGGCCGATTTCCCCATTAAAGAAGCAATCAAAGATCGCAACACACCCAGGTCATCTTTGGCGATGGGAGGAGCATATTCCAAAACCAGGACCGCTGTTAGCCAGTAGAAAACGAAGGATCCTCGCACCTTCGAGCGATGGAACCGCGGAGTGATATCTCGAATGCGCGAGGCTCGTTGCCCATACTGCCACCCGGACTACGATTCAACCCAGTGGGCGAGCGTTCGAGAGCTGACAGCCGGACACATAACTCCCCCAAAAGACAAAAAAACAAAAAAAACATAGTGCGTTGTTGTGGAGACGATTATTGCAGTATCATGTTCCCTCTACACAAGAAATGAACATTTTTCGAGTACTCTTATTTGCTTTTATCGTCTACAAAAGCATAAACATTTTGTAATATAACAACGTTTGCGATCTAAACGAAATGTCGCGTTTTCATTGCTCACACGTCGTCCTGGCTGCCGGAACAATTCTCCTCCGATCGCTGGAAATAATTTCGATCTTCTATTACTTTTTTTAACATCAATATTGGCGGCGCTTCGTTATGATATATAGATTTCTAAGATGCTTAAAGCCCGTAGATTGAGTTATCGCCATTGGCGATCTCAGAAACCTCCTCAGGGCAGCTTTAATGTTACAAGTACGGCGAGAATCGCTGGTGGGGGCGATCCATGCAACGTAAGCGGTACATATTAGTACCCATAAATGACAAAAAGCGCCGATGTTGTGTTCCCGCTAACAATGTCGCGCAGTGTACTACATGCGAGGGCTGTTTGGCCCCGCGTAAGACATCGTCTGAATTTCTGGGACATCGAACCGAATCAAAGCGTTGAAAGCCACAAGAACGGCTATCGAAACTGAAGTACGTACATCATCTGCTACACAATGGAACGTGGGTGGCATGATACTTTGTTTAATCGAATTGCGATGGAGCTCGTGTGGTGCCCATGACCTTACTAACATGCGAGGTGCCTGCGATTTGAAGACGGTCGGTGCTAAGATGGGCAGTGGAATTCTTTATGGTCTCTATGCGTTCGATTGAAAGGGAAAATCCACTTTCGTGAGTTCGCAGAGAAGGCCTCCATAGGAGGCCAATGGGAAAGTTTCTGCCTTCCGCAGCGCGGCTCCCGAGACCGAATTCGTTCCAGGAGTTCTTTCACGCACGATTGTTCGCAGCGTGGACTGCATGCTTTATCAACGAACAACCGATATGGGCTCTGAAAGCGTTCCTAATGGTGCACGAACGACACACTGAACGAAGCGCGCTCGAGTGTGTGAATTTGGTACTCTCGAGGAAGGACCGATATCGTAGTGTTGGTTAGCGCGTGCGAAAGCGCGCTCGAGTGTGTGAATTCAGCCCTCTCCAGGAAGGGTCGATGTCGGGAAGATTGTATGCCCTGTAGTTCATAACGCACACAACAAGACTACACACATTCCGAGAGAGGCCTGGAGAAAGCCACTCCAGGCTTGCACGTCCTATGTGATCGGTTGCCGATATCTAGGTGGTAGATTTTGAGGGGTCCGTTGTGGGCTTTTCCAAGAGCAAGCAAGAAGCGTGAACAAAAGAATCCACGCCCCTAAATTTCTTACCCTGTCAGTTGCTATTCGCGACTCCAGCAAAATGGACGGCACATATATAGGGGAAGAACGCTGAACTGGCCGAACAGGTCCTTTCGCTTTCTGCTTGTCTCTTGGGGCCTCCGTGGTTATATGTTGTCGGTGGTTTGCGCGATGGAGCAATTGTCCCAGGGATTTTGTTGTAACTGTATACAGTATCGGCTTGTTCCCCAGGTTGGTCTGAACGCAACCAACGCAATCGCGTGAACCAGCCATTCCGCGTTTATCAGCGTTCATCAGCACCATGGAAGGACAGTAGGCAATCCTTTCATCGCTTCCTCGAATAAAGTTAAGCACCTGGAGGGTCGCTTACGTCAACAGATCGCCACAGGTTCGAAACGTGGAGGATAAAAATCGGGGCAAACCATTTCGAGTCCCATGCTTGCTTGCTGATGCCCCAGCGTTGTGTTGAGCTGGCACATGGCACGGCACGGCACGACCTGTTTTAGACCGCCATATTCGCCCGATAGTGACGTCTTTTATATGGGTCACTGGAGACACGAATACAATTTTTGTTCTTTCAGAAGTTACATAGGGAAATTTTGTTTAATTAAAAATAAATATCCTGGAACGCTGGGGCTTATCTTTGTTTTGAAGTAGTATTGGCTTCGGGGATCATCGCAATTTCTTAACGTCAATCAGAGTATGTTTCAGTTTGTTGCCTCACGTTACTACAGAAACCACCAACGGCTTCAAAATGGTTCAAGCTAGTTTAGGGTTGGTAAGGTTAGGTAGGTTAGGTTAGGTTAGGTTAGGTTCGGTTAGGCTAGGCTAGGCTATGCTAGGCTAGGCTAGGCTAGGCTAGGCTAGGCTAGGTTAGGTTAGGTTAGGTTAGGTTAGGTTAGGTTAGGTTAGGTTAGGTTAGGTTAGGTTATAGCTAGGGCTAGGCTAGGTTATGCTAGGCTAGGTTAGGTTAGGTTAGGTTAGGTTAGGTTAGGTTAGGTTAGTCCAGCAACTATAATCACTGACAGCTTGAAAAACGCAGGGAGT
The DNA here is from genome assembly GCA_037355805.1 of Ixodes ricinus. NCBI lineage: Eukaryota > Metazoa > Arthropoda > Arachnida > Ixodida > Ixodidae > Ixodes > Ixodes ricinus. The sequence continues at coordinate 35,028 of JAZHYW010056191.1, forward strand.
GTTTTATGTTAGGCTTCTTTGCTTCGTCATTTGTTTTCCGGCGTAATTATCAGAAAATGCAGCCATATCAATGACTGCGGCGAGCGATAATAAGTTGCTCGGAATTCGCTACGACGTCTTTGTTAAGTTCTCAGTGATGGCTTGTTTTCACCGGGCAAGTCCATACATTGTGCTCCATATTACGAAGTAAGAAAACGTGAATTCGTTCCCACGGTATCACTTCATGCCCGCACGATCCAATATTGCAGCTTGTATACTGGGCAATTTTTCATTTCCTCCTGGCCACAAGAACCGACCTTGGTGGTTGCAGCCGCCGCCCCAACAATGGCTATCCCCAAGGCTATCGGGGCCGGCACTGCGGACAATGGGACAGAGTACGGTGCTCTATGAAAGAAAATGTGTTAGTAGGCGCCCGTGTATGTCCTGGTGATATTATTGCTTCCTCTCGTTTCATCGGAAGGACCGCACAGCCGTCGACATTGAAGAATACGTGCGTGCTATTTAAATTGACCATCGAGCCGGTCATTCCAAGAGTTTTGACAGCCTCGTCGCACGTTTACTTACGACCATTTTTAATTCTTCACGCTGACAAAACGTTTTTCAGGGTACTTTTTTTTTCAAAAGTCCGCTCACCAAGTAAACTATTATGCCTCAGCTGCTTTGAAAATTTCAGGAAACGTTTTATTCGCCATAGCCAACTCACAGGGGTTCATTTCAGCTATTTTATACATAACCAGCAGCCACCTCAAAGAATTGTTTTTTCATTCGATGAATCCAGCTGTTGAAGCAATGCCGAAAATTATCCGTTTCAGGAGATAAAGTTGCACCTCAACTGCTGAAATTACGTTTCTCTTGTCTCAAATATTTTTCCACGGAGCGGTTTCTTCAGTTTAGTTAATAGCCAACAGTCACAGGATGCTAAGTCAGGGAAATGGGCGGGTGGATTCAGCAGATCAATTCTAGAACAGCGATCAAGTTCTGCGTTCTGCCAGATGTGTGACGACGCAGTTCCTTCCGGGAGCGACCTCCGAGTAGTTTTTCAAACACCTTTGGCAGGCACACTTCCATTTACCAATCAGAGTTCACAGTTTACCTCTCCTCAAGGCAGACGGAAGCCACGATTTCCTTGAATCTGAAGAAAAGGGCAAACACTGTCCTGCCGGCTGATCTGGCCCGGAAATATCTCGCGGAGCTCCTTATTTTGACCACAGCATGGGTTGAGACTTAGTTTCGGGGTCACTGTTGTAAAACCAGAGGTCTCAGCACCAGTCGCAATTCGCTTCCAAGCAGCAGACTTGGCTTCCTTGAATCTTTAGAGGCACTGGCGGCAAAAGATAACACCGAATGTCTTGTGCTCTGGTGTCAGCTGGTAAAAAACACATTTGGCCGTTTTTTTTGTTGTGTTTTTTGCTGTAACCAAGTTTTTATGTTACAAATTTTCAAGTTAACGTGGCATCTATACCAAGTAGTTCCTTCATTTTGTCCAGCATAACTGTCATATTTTCCTGAACCGCCACCTCCGAAAAGACATTTTAATCGTGAGTTGTCGTTTTCGGGTGCCCTTCATGGGGGCGTCCTCCACGGTAAAGCCTCCACTTCGAAAACGATTGAACCGCCTGGAAATCATTGAGAAGGTCGGGGCTTCATCGCTCATAACAATTTCTAATTTCTCAATGCATTCTGCAGATTTCACAGAAGACAGAAGCTCGTAAAGAATGATCGACCCACAAGCTCCTTCGTGAATGCCGGTTTATGCATCCCGCCGTAAGCACAGAATGACAGGCGCGTGATGTTTTCTAAAATCTTTAGCTTACAAGGTTTCGCGGACATGGAGGGACAATCTCCCTTATAGGGCATGTGACGTCAATTTCTCGCTAAATTTAGCGGGGAAACTGAATTGATGTTTTGGCCACAAGACGCGCATTTTCCCGCTAAATTTAGTGGGGAAACTGAGTCGACGTGTATGTAGGTCATGTGCCGTCAAGGGGGGGGGGGGGGGTAACAATAAAAAGCATTTTTTGCTTTAAATTTTTTTTCGCCCTGTACTTTGGTATCTTAAAAGCAACGTCTAATATATACGTTTAAAAAAAGACACCCGTCTATAAATGCTTACAAAATACTCCCGCTTCCTCGTATCTTTCGCAAACATAAAGCCGGCGCCACACCGCTCCATACATCGTACAAAGGACACAATGTCCGCCACGGACACGCTGACAGAACTGTCTGCGAACGCGCACCAAGCGTCTTCGAAGCATATTTACTTCCTACGGATGTTTGCCACGAACATATCTGCAGACTGTTTTTGTATGGCCAGTGTGACGCGTCATACGAGGAACAAACACGCAGCAGTCTGCGTGGCTGTCTTTTTCGTATGATGCATTAGCAGTGTGCCAGCGGCTTAGAAGACGTTAATCGCAAAAACTTTTAAACTGATTTTGTTAGGGCCTTGAGCGAGACTTTATGCGGGTCAAAGGCTATAATAACGCACTGTGCCGCATTTATCTGCTGGCGTCTGATTTGGTTGCTTGTTGTGCTACTTAAAAAGGGACGTAAGCCTGACCGATGCGCGAATGAACGGTCGACTGAATAATTATTCGCTTTTTTATTTGTTTTATTTTTCTTACGAACTGCGATTGTCACGAGCTTATGAATCAGTGATGGAGCTTTTTCTTTTCTTCTGTATATTCGCGATGAGAATATCGTAATACTTTATAAATATTGATGACAATGAGAGTACGGCTTATAAATAAAGTAGTACAGTTTCTGTTGTTGTTCTTTTTCGATCCCGGGTGCAGTTAGGCTCAGTTAACGATTCCCCGAGTAGAGATTGTTTTGTCCGCGGGCCTCGGTGGGCATCTTGGGGGGTCTATAAGGTCGTGGACCGGGGGAGGGATCGTGGATGGGGATGCCGGTTGCTGGACGGACTGGTTCAAGGAGACTTCTTGCCTTCTTCTTCTTCTGGCCGATGACGGAGGGTTGATTCTCTTGGAGGCTCAATTTGCAATAAATACAATGGGTAAAAAGACTGCAACTGTAGTTAACTGCCACACATGGCTTATGGAGCTAAACAGTTACAAGGCGGACGGCTCGGCGTCAAGTGTCTACTCGCGTACGCTAAGCGACGACGGCTAACTCGTAGCCGGAGAGCAAGGATGCCACGCCCAACAGAAGTATCGCGGCGCGCCGCGGAGAGAAGGCTAGCGCACGGGTTCGTTCGAAGTTCGAGCTCAACCAGTCCTGTCCTAGATTAAGACCGTTCGCCGAGACCTGCCCGTCCAATCAGTGTCTAGTCAGAATGCCATTGGATAGAGGCATCAACGCAATCCTCGATGAATCGGACTAGAGGACACCACCCTCTCTGAGGGTCAGAAAAGGTCAGGTCCCACGGCTCTGACCTTAAACATTAGGAAACGAGCTCTGGTTTATTTCTGGGCAGGAGAAGGTATACCTATTCCGACAATCTCGACAAAAATCCTCAAAATCGTGACTCACAAGAAAAAACGGTCTTCTCACCACAAGGCGCAAACATCAGGTAACTAGGAAAATGATAAACGGAGGACATGCCAGACACAACACGCGTGCATCTCGCGAACGCAAGCGTCGCGGTTGACCTAGGCATACAGTCGGCATTCCGGGAAACCGGAAGTCACTTCGCAGGAGATTCTCACGATGCTGTGTCTGTGCTGGCGCATAAACATCGCTCGCGGCCAGGGCCCCTTTGACTACTATAGCGTCTCAAGCCACTGGAACATGATCCGAGGTTTCCGACGACGCCGTTAGAGCTCGAGACGCGGCCACGGAGCCTAATCTAGTAGTGAGGAAAACAGAAACGCCTTTCGCGAGCTTCTCACCGCGAATAGACAATTGTTTTCTGAAACAAAAAATCAGTAGAACCCATCCTTTGGGAATGATTATCTACGTTAATGCGAATAGCATCAAACGGTGCGGAGTTATGCGCGTTCGTCAGGTGGCCGGCACACTCTAGATACGCCAGCCCACTCTTGAGGCGATTCTAAATTTGTTGACACTTTCACAGCTCTGCGCACGATCTCCGCAGCCCAGCACGTGCGTTTGTGTCACTTAGGAAGGCGAGCAAAGCACGCGCCATACGCACAAACACTCAAAATGGTACCGACCAGACTTTCTGGCGTCTCAGCTAGTCTCAACCAACGGTACTCTAAACGGTTGTTTATATCTTTACCATAGGACGCGCTTTACAGCGCTGTCACAGCTAGCCGGTGCGCGCGCGTTCCATGCACGAGGGCTCATTCCGCTCTCGTGAGGCTGAGCACGGCCGCTACATCACCTCTCCCGAGCGCGGGAGAGGTGAGCTAGGCCGTGCTCAGCCTCACGAGAGCGGAATGAGCCTCGTGCATGGAACGCGCGCGCACCGGTAGCTGTGACAGCGCTGTAGAGCGCGTCTATGGTAAAGATATAAACAACCGTTTAGAGTGCGTTGAATGACTGCCTTCATAGCTCTGTGGTTAGCGCGTCTGCCTGCTGATCAAAGGGTCAACGGTTCGAATCCCAGCCGGCGCCGGTCTTTTTATTTATTTATCGACCCGCGGCGTAAGAGGTTAGATAGCCAGATAGATAGATACATAGATAGACGAAAAGTGCGTGAAGTATCCAAAGAATGTTATTCGCATTAAAATGCCGGCGCCGTTGACAGGAGCACATCGGGGCTCTACTTATCCGCGTGAATACACCTTTCTCTAAATTATCCCAGCATCAAAGAGCATGCCGGGAACGTAGGTACACGCGCTGCGCGTGCTCGCTTTCTCTATACAAAATATTCGAAGTAAATAACCCAAATAAAGCGTTTCTGGAATGCTCGTGCGAAGTGCCATTTGTTTTAGGTGTTTGCTTTCGAATAGTTCCCGCTGCAGACACCAGCACGCGCTGCACGTGTACCTACGTTCCCGGCTTCCTCTTTGATGCTTGGATAATTTAGCGAAAGGTTGATTCACGTGTCGGAGAACTCTCGTCCTCGGGTTAGGAGATCTGCGGCTACGACCCTCCATGGAAAATATATATCTCCGTTCCTGGTGGAAAAGCAAGGCTCGCGTGTACGTGCCGCAACATATTCACGTCGAGAAGTTTGGGTATCGCTGCCTGGTGGAATTTTTTCATAAACCAGGGTGAGGAATCTTTCTCTGCTGGTGCAAGCACGTGTAATGCCATGCTTCTATGCACTATGAAAACTAAGACATACACGTGTCCTGCCCATAGTGAGGAAAACAAAGGCGATCCTAGCGAGCTTTTCATCGGAAATAAACGGTTGTTTTTAAAACAAAGCGCCGTCTCGGCGGCGTGAAAATGCAACCACCTCTACAATCGTCATGTAAGACAAACAAAAACAAAAAAAATTGCCTCATACAGTGTCTGCATGGCTGTCTTTTTTATGATGTATTATTATCAGCGTGACCGCGTTTTAAAAAAACGTGAATCGCAAAGACTTTGAAACTGATTTTGTACGGGCCTTGAGCGAGCATTTACGCCGGTCAAAGGGTAACACACTTCCGCTGTGCCTTTTTGTGCTATTTAAGAAGGACGTGAGCCTGACCGATGCGCGAATAGCCGACTGAATTAATTACGTTTTATTTGTTTTATTTTTGTAGCGAATAGTGATTGAGGCAAGCTACATAAGATACATTTTACGTGTACGACAAATGCTTATATGAATCAGTGATGGAGCTTTTCCCTCGACATCTTCGGGATCAGAATATTGTAATACGTTATAAATATTGATAACAATGAGAATATGGCTAACAAATAAAACTAAAAAATGTTTTTTGTTTTGTTTTTTGCGCGGTTAGGGATTAGTTATCGATTCCAAAAACCTATCTCTGTTATTTTGCTATTAGTATTGTTTACGGTATCGAGCCGAATCGTATATAAAACGAACACAAGGAAAACACTCGTATTTCTTCATTTTGTTTATCAGTATCACGCTACTGCCCGGAAATTTATTTTACATTGGAGGTTAAAAACAAAATCATAAAGCGCGCGCTACAAAAATGAAAAGTAGAAATTACTACGATTGACCCTTTCTGAAGAAAGAACCAGCGCTTCTTCCGTTCTAGAACGTCTCAGTACGCACGCTTGGAAGCAAGGTAACACCCGAGTTGTTTGCATCGTGAGCCTTTTTCTAAAAATAAGACATCTTTTTTATACTCTCGGGAGAAAAAAATATCTGGTAGTTTTTCTATGGTCCGTCAAATGTTCACTTCACGAGATCCGTCTCCTCCCTCCCTTCCTTCCTCCCTCCATCGGTGTATAAGAGACCAAAGTGTATGCACGCGTGCAGTTTGAGCGCCCCTTTCGCGCGAAGTGTCTTCTATTGTGCGCGCCAATTGGCGCTTACCGCGCGGGCGCTCCAGAGCGCGGCACGAAGACGAGCGGGCGTGCGTCGGTGCGGAAGGCGGCTCAAAAGAAGCAGAGACAATGGCCGTCTGGCAACAGGCGCGACCTTCCTGTTCGTTACCCAGGACCCAGAACCTTCTCCCAGAGAGCCGCAGCTCGCAGAAGGGAACGCGTGCAAACTTCGTCTATGAGGAACTGCCTGACTTTTTTCTCGCTGCAAAGGGAGGAAGGTGGGAGGATATCTAGTGTATATGTTTTCGGAGGAACGGAAGACGTCACCTTGGGGTGCTTGCGAGGAGGCTCTGGCCATTTTGTGTGTGAAGATAACGGAATAAGCAATAAAGGATGGTCGTGTTGTGGTTGTCGGTAGTGGCGAGAAGAGCCGCCGCGCAGTTGTCCGGTTCCGTGTTTTGGGGCACTTGTTCCGCCCACGGATGTTGCCTTCCTTGTGGCGTTTACGGGATTTTTTTTTTTCGTTGTGAGCGTAAGAGCGTGCGAGTGTTAAAAAGTCGGGGGGGAAAAAAAGGGGGGGGGAATTGAATTGATGATGGTCGTGATTTTGAAGAAAACGTGACTGAGGAATATTGAGCGGAAGACTGGTGGTGTTGCGCAATCTGATGACGGAGTAGTTATAAAACTGAATCATTTGCTCGGTGATATGTGTATGAAAGGTATAGATTCTTAATGTTTTATCGAAGGAGCTGGTGTCCTAGTATGGTCATGGTAGGTTCCTGCAACTCGTTTAAGGAGTGCTCAAAGAACTATATTTCAGATAATTATGTTACTAGAATGTTTTAGCATTTAGGGTGTTCCATCCAATACTGAGTGAAGTTCTAAAAAAATAAGTGAAGTAAAAAAATAGATATCCCTTCCGCATAACGTCGTTTATAAATATGACGTCAGGTTACGAGCGTAAAATGATAATTAGCAAATTAATTAACTAAAATCCAACAATTAATGTTTGATATTGTCCCTTTAGCTGGCACATTCTATTTACAGATGTGTTGCCCGTCGTCAAAACATGCCATAGATGCATGGGCGTACCAACCGGGGGAAACTGGGGCGCTCGCCCCCCCCCAGCGTTTTCAGAGTGGGGGGGCAAGGCATTTGTTTTGCCTCCCCCCCCCCCCCTGAAACAGCCGCCACTGGACAGGGAAAACACTGGCCGGCGGCGCCCAAGGGATACCAAGGGCACCGCCCCCAGCCCTGGGTGGGGGTATCTGGCTTGCTCCCATCCCCCCCCCCCCCCCCCCACTCAAAAACAAGTTGGTACGCCACTGCACAGATGTAAGAATTGAGATAACTAAATTTGGCTCAAAAAGAAAGCTAACTTCGTTTGCTTCTTTTTTGTGTGTGTGATTTAATTCAATTACGAGTGAGGAGTGGCGAAGACATATAACTCTCTCAATAAGCTCAACATGCAGATAAATAACGGCGTAAAGAGCACGACTCTTGTCGAAATTATTGCTAATCTTGTTAGACTGCAACAGCGGAGGAAATTTCTGCATCACGAGTCCTTGGGAGTGTTTCACAAATAACCGACATGGTGCGTTTAAACTTCAGTTGAATCGTTGGAGACAGATAAAAGGTGCAATGCAGTTCAATGTTCCAGGCAGATGATGCAAACGACTTATCAAAGGAATTCACGGCATGTCGGTGCAAGCTTTACTACAAGATTTTACTTCTTGACTGGCACTCAGATGCTCCCTCTAGACAAGGTGACCAGTACCACTGCCGGGAAACTGGAGCTGCGGACCAAATCCGCCCTTGGACAACCCTGATCCACAACTACAGTCCTACATACAGCCAAATAAAGATGGGGTTTCAACTGACCTTGTTGCTAGGAGGCATCGTCACCTCGATTTTCCCTCTGCATGCACTCATTTTCCGTGCACCTTTTCTGGACTATTCGCAAACTTGAAGAAGCGTCTAGAAGCTTATAGAGTAAAATTAAAGGCAGTACGACAGGACGGGGAAGACCAGACTCGCGCGACTGGCCAAGGCGCAACGCGATCCAATACTGGCGCATGCATTCATTTAACGTTGCCAGAGCTGAATTCGCTTTCCTACGAATTCCTCGTCGCTGATTTCTTTGTTTTCAAGTACGCTTTACCTCGGGTCCCCTCGCTGCTGCAACGCGTTCTAACTAGAGTCCCTGTACATACAGCAGGTTTCGTATCGCTCTCAAGATAACTAACAAGGAAGCGGGAGGCATCTGTCGGATTCTGGTTTATTTTGCGAGGACATCGGAGGACACGGTGCAGTGTCAGCGTCGAATGATGGAAGACAACTCCCCCAGCAAGTCCGTCATTGTCATCCAACGGGGTCCTCGCTGTCAAGGTCAGGTGGAAAAGGCAACCCGACCGACAGCCTTCCTCGCGGAAGGCTCTCGGTCGGATTGCATCCCCACCTAACGCCCGATTCCTGGGACGCCCTCGATGTGTGACCGTACTTCTTTCACCCCATAAGCTGACAGTCCGTTGGAAGCTACGTTATCGCCGGACCAATCAACAGCCTCCCTTTCGTCCCTGACCCCACTCTCCGCTTCCCGGTATGGACGGGAGCATGAGCACGTGGCGAAAGATACACGTACGACTGGGCCAACGAGACCGTAGCTCTCGCTGTACTGTCAGCTTAGGGATGAACGGAATATACGCAGTAGGTGTGACGCATGACGAGACTACGACCGTTATGGTCCTCACTTCCTTCCCGCGCCTCCTCGGCATTGTGCGCGTTTTTCTTGGAAAGCACATTCGTAGACTGCGCAGACCTGCGTGCGCGAGACACTTTCGACGGAGACGTCACGCCATCGTTGCCCGTCCCGCGGAGTCCATTGTTGACTCGCGTGCGTCCGCGAAGAAGCGAATGTTGGTCCCCGGAAACGAAATGGCGTAAGAATCGGTCGTAGAATAAAGCGGGTCGGTACGGGGCAAAATGTTCTTATTGTGCGACTCCGATCTCAGCCCGAGCAAAGTCTGCTAACAGGAGTCACCGCATGTATCCGTGGTTTGAATGCCGCGTGCCAAGTTTTCTCCTCGAACTCATTGCCATGTGGCATTCGAAGCGCAGATACATGCGGTGACTCGCATTCGAATCTGTGTGCAGACTGCATGATGTATAAGCAGTGTGACCCCGGCTTAGGAACCGGTTGAGTGTCCCGGCCGAAACGGTGTTTCTCCCCGTTTCGAATTCCACCGGCGGTGCAGAAAAGAACTGGTTCAGTCTGCAGCGGTCCGATGGCCGACCAGATGATATCAGTCGAACAGCTAAAGCGTTAACCGATGTCTCTTTTTTATTGATGTTTGACCGTTTTTCAAGAAAGAGACGTTTTTGGGTGGGAACTATACCTGCTATCGGAAGTGGTTGGGACGCTTTTTTCTTCTTCTAATTACCAAGGAAGAAAACCAAGCCGTTAAAAGTTATGCGTTGCTTCTGCGAGTACGAGACGCAGTGTCCTCTAAATTCAGGGTGGAGTATAAACAATCAAGATTATTTAAATCATGATTTAAATCGAGATTTACAGCGTGATTTAAGTCGCGCCGATTTTCCAACGATGATTTAGATCAAACCTTTACCGCACGAAATAATCCCCAACATATTTTAGAGTTTGTGTATCATTAAATATTTTATGTTCATTTGTTTTGTAATTTAAATAAAACATTCATAAAGCACGAAATATTTATAGCACGCTGAAAATGAGTAAAACTCAGTGCTCTTCTGAGCAAACCGGAGTGTTGATCGAGCCTTCTTTCTATTTCACACTTCGTTTGCCAGTTAAGTAATGTCACATAGCAGAAAAATAAAAAAGCGAAAGGAAGAAACAAATGCAAGAAAAATAATGTTATATTACATAGAAACCAAAACACGAGAGGAAAAACTAAACAAACTTTTCACAGACAAAGAAACAATCAGGATGCATTTGGTCTAGTGTGGCGGGGTTGAAATCAATAAAAATTGTAATAGACTGTATTTTATATTGTACAGTATTTTTTTCTTTCTCATTGTTTTCAGTGATCGAACGGATTTATCAATCAACATGTCATGTTTAAAAACAGATATAGTGACTTTTTAGCTATTGTGATTAAAATCAAATAGAATATTATTCAAATTAAATGAAGAAAATTTATTTCATTATTTTTTTTTCCTTTAATGAACTTGACGGCAGGTTGCACGAGGAGAGCAAACAAGTCGGTCCCGTAAATGTAGCTTTCGCTGCAAACAGCCGTTGTGAAAATAAAAATCGCACAATTTATCCCGGTGAGCTGCGCACGATTTGAATAATTGATAAACCCTTAAAATAGACATTTTACTCGTAAACTTACACAGTGAATTTTGAGCTTATTCTACTCGCTCACTCTGTGCATATTCCAAACGTCACAGTTTAAATTTAAAAAAGGAAAAACGGTACTTTGTTTAAAAAAACGATGCAGTCTCAACCAACTTGCGCACTTTAACCGCTCAATCACCTTTGATGCAATTTTACGGGAAATATCCGAGACCGGTAAGGCCAGCCACAGCCTTGTGGGCCAACTTGAGCTGTCTAATCAACCTTATATTTCTCCCTCATATTATGATTCCAGGCTCTTCTTGCGCAATATAAAGTTTGCTTGAAGTTTCCTGGGAGGCTCTTCAGTGATTTGGAGGAATTTCTAGCTTGAAATTTCGAAAGGAAATGTATTATCCTATGTAGGCCAATTAACTGTCTCTCGTCATAGTGTCATTAACAACACGAGCGAAACGAAGCATGGAGACAGCTATACTTTTTGCACCTCAAGAAAAAAAAAAAAGGCTTTTTGCATATTTCATATGCTGCGTGAAGTAGTTTTTGCATGGCTTGGTTGTGAATGTACATCCAAATATTTTCATCGAGATATTAAAGACATTAAGACAAATTCGAATAACAATAAAGTCTTTAATACGCAGACGTTTCGAAAAGAGTCGTTCCAACTGCAAGTGTGCACAAACGCCATCCTCATAGGAACGATGCTTCTTGCGTCTGACCCCATGTACATGTTTGTAAAATAAGACATGACTTATGTTAAATGGGAAAGCAAGTATCCTAATTCACCGCACGCGAGGGGACATTAATGATGCCCAAAGAAGATCCGGACCTACTTTTCCAACAGCCCCGGAGGTGAACGAAAGGGGGCTAACATGAAAATGCCACCTTTGGCCTCTGCGTTGTTGTTTATTGAATCACGACGGTGCATCCACCACCCCCGTCCCTCCCCTTTTTTGCGTCTCAGTGTTTTAATGTAAATAAAAAAATCCCAGCCAATCTCCATGATTCCTCTCTTTGCAAGTTGCAACCCAGTTAAAACAGAGACAAACACAGACAGTTAAAACACAGACAAGTATTCTGTCCACATATATTTGTTCACCTCCGGCTTCCACCTCGCTATAGCATACACTAAGGGCTGCTTCTCCTCTTGTTTATTTGCGCTCTTTCTATTATCTGTGCCTACTACGTACCGACACGTCCTACTACGAACGTTGCTTCAGCTCCCTAAGCTCAAATTGGACACTGCTTCACTAATTTGCGCGCTCTTCCAGTGGAAGCATATTATCCCCCGCTAAACGAGTTGCATAATGCACCTCGGAGCTATCTTGAGCACATTTGAAAGGACCGATTTGATTTACACGCTGTCCTCAATTGGGCGCTTTCCGCTGTACCCCGTTTCACCCCAAAGATGGACCGCAGAGGACTCTACCAGCCATCCTAGCCAATCCAATGCCGCGTGGGTATCACGTGACCTTTCGGCAGGGGCGCGGGGAGTCCTGGGGCACGTAGTCACGTGATATGCGTTCGCAGCACCGCCGGACCGGCGGGGCTTTGAATTGTAGCGTCCACTGCGCTCCGTTGTATATGGTGAAACGAAGTATGGTGGGCGAGCGCACGACCGCAGTTGTAGGTGGCTCGTAGAAGAGAGTCTAGGTTTGAGAGAGGGAGCAACTCAGACCATACAGAGCATTTGCAATTTAATAACGGATGCCTTCTGGGCAGGTGGGTCGCAAGTGCGCATGCGTTGCGTTGTCACGTGGTGAGGAGGAAAGGCGAAGCCGTTTGCAGACGATGAACTCTGTCACCTCCCCGCAGCTCGTACTGCAAACACGGTCCGTTAACCACGTGACCCCCTGCCAAGCAGTTGGAAACACTCTGAAATCTCGGCACATTATCTCGCAAAGTGGCGCGGACGGCGGTTGTCGAGTAAAACTGGCAAGGTTACTACGGGGTCGCTCGCCCCCTCGCCGGAGTCTTTCCCGGTGCAAAATCGAGGTTGCTGATCCGGGAAAAAAAACAAAAGAAATTACCATCTCGTGCCGTGAGCGAAGCGGTACTCGCGGTATACACAACCCTACGTTTGACGCTCGTCTGCGATGGGTTCCGCCGCGTGTCCGGTTTTTCAAAGCTGTCCCGTGGACTGCCTCCTCCGCATGCACGCATGGCGCCAGAATCGAGGAGGCCTAGATTTCCCCGCTCGTTATTAATTGAGCTCCGAGCAGGACGGCGTGACCTGGTCGCGTTCACGGACGACTGGGTGTCGGGCGAAATCACATTGAAAAATGGAGTCTGTCGGCGCAGGTTCTGCTACCGACTGATCCTCCTTCGTTTTGGTTTGTTTTCTGAAAAAAAGTCCGCGTGACTACTGTGAGCAACTGACACAACTGCGACGTAAAGCCGCATTCACACTGCTCACGCATCCTACAAAAGACAGTCTGCACATGAAGTGTGTTCTTTCCTTGCGTGACAGTCTCGTCACACTGGCCGTAGAAAAAAGGTATGCACATATATTCCAAGCATACACGCTTCAAACGTGCTTCAGGCATGTCCGCAGACAATTCTGCCATCGTGTCCTCAGCGAGAACACCGCGTCTTTTGTATCACGTACGAGCAATGGGACTCCGACAATTAGTGTATATGCGGAGAGAAAGTAGTCTGCTCTTTTGCATGGGTTGCAGTGACATCAGAAAGACGCCGAGTTCTGATTGGTTCTGATTGAAGTATAGTGGGTAGACGTAAAGGCAGCTTGCTTTGAGGTCTACCCACTATCCTTCAATCAGAGCCAATCAGAACTCGGCGTCTTTCTGACGTCACTGCAACCCATGCAAAAGAAGCAGACTATACTTGCTCTCCGCATATATCTGCAGTGAGGATAGATGGCGCGCGAGCATGGGGGTTCTGTACGCAGCACGACGATAAAGCGCGAAAAAAATGGGACCATCCCATTAATCGGGACTTAAAATTACACTAAGCGGACTTTTAACTAAGACTAAACCTTCCAAAATAACCAAATGTGCATAATGAATACACTTCTTTCTTTTTATTTCTTCTTCCCTCGGCATTATGCAACGAAGCGGTATTATTACGCTTTGATGTTTGCCATCGGTAAGGAGGTGGAGGACTTACGACAAACATGTACTGCAGTTAGGAAAGCTTAGTTGGAAAAACCATCATCTTGTTTTAGCAGTTTTTTTTTAATCAGCATTGCAAATCCTCATCTCAAGTTTATAGCAGAGCCTACTGACCAAACCATTTAACTAATGTTTATTGGCCCATCAGTATTGTAACTGAGATTCTTAGGGACGCAAGAAATAGTACGAGACAATCTTGGGTTTGCAAGTTAACCCCTTGCACGACCCTGCTTCGCTTGTTTCGTAAAAGAAAAAAAAATTAACACGAAAAATTTAGAACGCGGTGAAAAATTATAATTCAATCTTGCAGGCGCTTCTTTAATTGTACGACTCTATTTGAATGGAATTTCTCGATGCAACTTTGGACGCTTACTTTTTTAGAGAAGGCACGCCGCTAATGATAAGACACAGTCTAACACAACGTATATATTTTATGTCCGCACGCTTTTTTTTAATTATCAATCAGTTTCAGCGTTCTAATTATTGTTAGTATACCACACATTTTCTCTGAGAAGCGATTCACACGTACGATATTACATAAGTTCACCAACGCTTCCCGCCGCTTCATTTCCATACTTTTCTGCCGCCCGACTATACCATTGCACCTAGATACCCCGCTCGTAAATTCACTGTCGGCTTCATTTTCACCCCCTTTCAAGCCATTGCGAGAGGCTTACACCACAAAAGAAGGCACAATCTTGTGCTTTGTTATTCGTGCACCCAGTCCGAAAACGTCAGCAGCGCAATATACAGTACTTGACGCGGCTACCGTATAGCGAGTGGCTTTGTGCTATAGGATTGGTTCGTGCTGTAATAGCCCCAGTAAGAGAAGAAAAAGAATGCCACAAGGAGTTTTCGACTTTGAGGACACAATAGAGATTTTAGTAGATCGTTCCGATACCTCCGATACTTTCGATAACGATACTATATATGTAAGCGCAAAGGCGGAGGCAGAGTATCGGGTATCGTTATCGGAGTCATCGGAACGATCTACTAAAACTCTCTAGTGACTCACGTTTCTTTGCGACAGATCCATACGTCTTACATATAGTATATCTTACGCCAGTGTCAAGCACGGAGGTCGGCGGTCGTGCGCGCTACTGTTCAGAAATCCGGCGGCCTCGACACGGCCCGAAGGTCCGCAGTCACGCATGCGCCGCTGAACTTTCCCGCCATTCAGAGCGAGCCTAACACGACACGGCGCGCCATTCAAACAAATCGCGCGACGCGATTCGTCACAAGCGGACTCGTCTTTTCATGCCCCGACCCCGAAACCAGTAGTCCGTGACGGACACCTGACGAGGCAGGCCGATTAGGCTCCAGCAAACAAGGAGGCAAACACTCTGGCAGGGTCCGTATGCATACCGCGTCACATTTGTGAAGGCTGAGGACGCCCTATAGAGCGAGTGCGCTGCGAATTGAACGAATGGTGTCGCCGCAGGCGAAGTTCGTCGGTTGTTCACCCAATACACGAACTCATCTCTGTTACGTCACGGCGCGGTGGTGGCGCGTCGGTCGCACTTCCGGTCTGGGGCTGTGGGCGGAAGGCCCCATGTGAGGCGTGTATTCCTGCGTTGTTTTGAAAGGAACCTGACGAAAACATGCCTTTCGTCAAACCGCTGCGCCTGGGGCTGTACTAAAAGGGTCGAGAAAGGTTTGAAGATCAGTTTTTATGTTCTCGGTTCGTCCGAGACCGTGGATATGTGCTGTAAAAATGGTAAACCAGACGCCGCCAGACCACAATTGCTTGGGCGGGAAGCACTTTGGGTTGAATTCACGGATACTTGTGGTCATCAGATTTATTTGTTTTGTTCCAACATGAACGCCGGAAAACCGTCAAGTTGTACGGCCCACCTGCGGACTACGTTCAGTGCGTCTTGAAGTTCGAACGGCCGTCTGATCGTTCGAACTGTCGTCTGCTCTTTCAAACGCTTCTGCTTGTCGTCTGCTCTTTTAGACGACACCGGCCCGTAGACGAAATGTTGGCCCGGTAATTGCGATAAGAAGTAAGTGCTGGCATCAAAAGACTTACGTTTGAAGGTTGGTAAGCAGGCTCCACGTAAACAGTAGATACAAGGAGATGTTGATTATTGTTACCAGCGGCCATCACCGACTTGTTATGCCCGATTCACTTCGTCCGATCCTGCTTGCGATTTTCAGTATCGACGTCGACCATCTCAGCTACGGTTCACGCTTTTGCAGCCCGAGCGACGTCGCGACTGAAAATTGCGAGCAAAATCTCATCATGTGGGTCAGGCTTTAGCTACATTCTGCGGCGTCCACGGGAATGAATCGCCGCATGTCAGATTATTCACGCGAAGTTTTGAGGTGTAACGAGCCTCGTTAATTTCGCTGACGCCGCTCATGTAGTCAGACATTGCCAGGAAGACGTAGAATCAACAATTCGAAAGCGATAAAGGGCAGGGGGACTCACACCGACGCCGGCAACAGCGCGTTTCAATGGTTTGTTTATGGGCGACGGCGAGCTTGTTGCCCACAATCCCCGCGCATGCGCGGCGCCGGTGGCGTCCGCTAGGGCGCTCCGGGCGCTCCAGTTTGTTTGTAAACATGAGTTGGTGTTATGAATGTACGCTCAAGGTCACGCTGCTAGTACATCGTGCGAAATCTGCTTGTCGATATCTGGGAAGCATGCATATTACTCCAGACAGCTTCGAAAAAGGCTACAGGACATACGCAGATACCTCTAGGAATACAATGACATCCGAAAACATTTGTCAGACAGTAATTATGCAAATCCCACAGTGCGCATTCACGACTGTGTATTTCAAAGGCCGCATATGCAACCTCGAGAAAATGTTCGAAGATACCCCGCGGTTTATCATCTTCTAACATTGCGGGAAAGAACACACGCGGCCCGTTCTTCTCCGTTGTTCGAACTTCGTTCGCGTTGTGCGATTTCGCTCGTAAATTTGCAGATGCGACGTCGGGCACCGCATGCAGCCTCCCCGGGGTTTTTATTTTTATTTATTTCCGCACGAGCGACGTCGCAAGTGAGAAATCACAAGTAAAATCGCACCATGCGAATCAGGCCGTGCTTGCGCGCGGGCTACAAATAGCGCTCAGACAGAAGGTATTTTAAATTGATCATGAAACCCGTATCAAACGCTCATCGGAATCACTATCTTTTCAGAAAATGTGGAATTCCAAGTCCGAGAAGGATTGAAAAAACTGCCATATATTTGAAGAAAACTACAAAAGGCTTTGACGAGATTTGCACACTTTCTATTTTCCTGAACTTCGCAAACACAAAAGAGGGCGGCATTTTAATGCCATATGATACCGTGTTTTCCTTCTTTTAAAACGGGCGCACCACCAGGGTCGGCCGTTGATTGTTTGTCGTTTGTGTTCAATGTGATTTTACGTCGTAGATGACAAACACCAGCTCTTGATATTCCACTGATACCCAAACAATTTCCGTCGGAATTTCTTTGCAATGTTAGGCATTTTTCGAATATGAAAATCATCAGACAGTCTTCTCTTTTTCCGTGTTACTGGGTTCTGCGGTCTCAACACACCCAAGGTCTTAACCGACAATATTGTTCACAAAGACAACTTTCTCTGACGAACTGACGCGCTTTTCCCGTCGCTACTATTCTAATATGGCCTTTTACGTTTGTATTTTCTTTTGAGTGAATTCTTATATGCCCCGCCCCCTCTGTAATGCCCTATGGACCCTGAGGGTATTGAAATAAATAAATAAATAAATAAATATCACGTTTGCTAGTTCGATCAGTAAAGCTAACCACGATGACACTTACCCAAAACTGAAGATAAAGAAAACACCGAACGAAGTGGAGAGAAAGAAGGGCTCAAGCTACAGAATGACTCGTAACCTATTGACATTTTTGGCAAAATGAATTTGTAGCCATTATTTTTTGGGGCATATTACTAAATTGAACGTGGCCCTATAGGTTTTATTATTCGCGTGTTGAAAGAACGAGAGTAATAGAGAGATCTCACTAAGCCTTCGGTGCAGGCGTGACGTTGCCATAACTTTAGTTCACAGCAGGCAGACGGCAGTGCACGAGAGGGCTCGTGCTGTCTCGTGTTCTACGCGCGGAGAGCTACAGCGAAGTTGTCGCGCGTGAAAAAGACTAAAGTTCCCTCGATGCACTGCGGCGCCGGTTGCGTAGTCAGACTGACTGGTGAGATTCGTCTATTCTTCCTGTTTGCTAAGGCAAATGAGTTCCTTAAAAATTAAGAGACCGCGTTTTCATTCTCACGGTAGCCAATCTTGACAATGGTCATGAACATTTCTCCTACGAAAACCAGACTACAATAAGCCGTAAACACTTCGTCTGACACTTGGAGGAATTCATAGCTCCTTTGTCATTCATCATTTAGGCATCCGGTGTTCCCAGTCCGCAAGTCCTTTCTTTGCCTGCCACAAGCCATACATCAACTCGACGAACCGGCGCAGCAGCAGGACACGTCAACCATGGGTGGCGTCACGCCAGCTGCCGTCATCCAGATGCACGAGACGGCGAGCCAGGTGCCCCTCAAAGACCGGCCCGCCGTACCCCTCCCCAGCCCAGGTGCTCCGCTTGTTGACCCTTTGGAAGGACCGTTCTCCCGCCCCCGCACGCGGAAGTGGGCCATTAGTAGAAGAGTCGCCCCCACCGCCGCCGCCATCACCGATGACGAAACCGTAGATTCCGGACGATCGCCCCGCTCGGCTATACTTCATTCACCCCTAAGCTGACAGTGCAGTGGAAGCTACGTGTTCGTTAAACCAATCGTACGTCTATCTCCCGCCACGTGATCACGCTCCCACCCCTACCCAGGCGTAGGAAGAGAGCTCGGGTGATGAAAGGGCGGAGATTGATTGGTCCGAAGAAGCTGAGGAGTCCACTTGAAAACGTATCGTCGGAGTGCTCTCTCCTCCTGCGGAGAACTGTCACGTGCTTCGCTCCATCGCTCTGATTGGTCCGAAGAGACAGTAGCGTTCGTCCTTTGCCAAACTGCGGTGAAACGGAGAATAGATGCTGTGGTGGCCGCAGCAAGAAAAGCAGCGATGTCGGCGGCTGGGTGCCGTCGTCAATGGCGGTGCTTCTGCGTGGTCGGTCGCGCAGCTTCTCGGGCCTGGTCGGCGGCGGCCCCTATCCCCGAGAACAATAGGAGCTCTCATTAGAACGCCCCCGCGACGGGCACTTGTTTCAGGCGAAAGTTGGTGCAAGCGACGTCCACTCCTCGTCCTGCGGCGCCGGCTTTCCGAGAGAAACCAGACTGCCCGGTGACGTCCATTGTATCTTCTCGGTTGTTGTCATTTATTTTCCTAGGTCCAAGGGGAGAAGGTGCGAGAGATAGGACGGTGTTGGGAGAAATCGGCCTCTTTCTGTTTTTGTTCCTTTTTGAAAAGTGTCTTTGCGTCACAGCCATGTGTAGCGTGATACGGTCGGTTGCAGTTTGAGAACCCAGCAGACGCGTTGCCTCAAGCGTGAGCTTTCTGCCTTTTATAACGCTTCGTCGCACGTGCAGACAAAGCACGCACGGAATCACACGTCGTCGGTAACCTTAGCTACCTGGAGCAAACATTTTGGTCATATATACAACGCGTAATGAATCAAAAATGAAGAATATGAGCAAAAACATTTTGGCCTATGTACAACGATAATAATAAATCAAAAATGAAGAAAATGAGCTCAATTGAAGAGTATATACACAACCACAGCCGGGCTATATAGACAGCGGCATTCGAGCCCGGCCGTGAGGCAACTCAGACACTTCATCGTAAAGGAAGGAGCACGTCCAAAAGAATATATGCCATAACAGCTATACTCCGTTTCACCTTACGTCGTCCCGCAGATGATACTAGGAGTCATCATGAGCCAATCCAAGGACGTGTGAGTATCCCCTGACCTTCGAGAAGAAGCACGTTGACGCGTGGAAAGCGTAGTCACAGAGCAGGGATGGCTCGATCGTATACCTATGCTTTCATCGATTTGTTTTGCTCACACACACGCAAACACACACACACAGAAAAAAAAAACGAGAAGCAGCAGTTTGGTTTTAACGATGATAAATAAATGGGAGACCTTTTTTCGAAGCTTGTTACCCTCAGAGTCCGACATTTCTCTGCAATTCACGCAAAAAAATGCAAAAAAAAAAGCGTATGCGCGAGGGAAACCTTATTCCAATTCCAATTCATACGCGGATTCGGCTACGCTTTCTACGAAGCCTCCGATGGTGAATGCTCCGAAAACTAGCGCCGTCACGGGGAGCCCGACCGGACACGCAATCTAAGCCAAGGTTGTGGCGGCGGACGCAAAGAAGAAGACACAGACAGGCTCCGCTCTTCCTCCAACGAGGAAACTCAGCGAGCCACCGGGAGGAAAAACGACGCTCTGTACGCGCGGAGGCCGCACGAGGAGGAACCGACCGACCGACGATTTCGGCAGGTCAACTCCGCTCTAAACACATCATAAAAAAAGAAAAAAAGAAAGGGCGAGCGGATTCTCGTGTTTTCCGGGATTTCTGCCCAGCCGCGCGCTTTCGCCTCTGCTAACAACACAAGCGCAACCCGCCCAGCCTTCGGGGCGTCTCCTCCCTGCCGCGTGCATTCGGAGAAGAACGTTGCCACGCATCTCGAAGCAAGCTAACGACGATGCCGTTAACCGTGGGCAACAAAAATAAAAATGGTCGCGCCAAAAAAGAAAAAAGAAAGATTGAAAAAAGAAAACGAAAACAAGAAAGGCAAAGGGCAGCGAGTACAACGATACTAAAAGGGAAGCGGGTCGACTTTTATCCACGCGTAAAACGCTTTAATTGCTCTACGGAGAGGAGCGAGAGAAGGCTCCTCGTCACTCTCTGCGTCGCGTCCCTCTCGGCGAGCAGGCTGCAGGCTCGCTTCCTGCATGCTCCTTCCCCCTATATATACACACAGCTCGGTCGTTCTCCCATTAACGAGCTCTCGCTGATAATCGTCGCTGCTGCATTCGATGGCGTCTCTCGCGCACGCAAAGAGATCTGGAGAGTCTTCTCGCCCGCAAAGCACTTGGAAGTTTGGAGAGCCGATCGCTGCAATCTAAAGCCGCACTCACACTGTTCACGTACATCGCACAGAAGACATACTGTTCGCGGTAGACGCGAAGAACAGAGTTACCTGCGGATACGCCTCGAAGCATCATTGCTTCGTATATACATCCGCAGACAGTGTTTATGGCCAATATAACGTGACCGTCACACGAGGAAGAAACACATGCTTCAGGCAGTGTCTGCAGAGACGGTCTTTAGAGCGAGGTCTCCGCGGTGTGTGACTGCGGCTTGAGGAAGGAGCTCGGCTATAACGACGAAGCGCGGAACGCACGTTTATTCGACCTAAAAGAAATCAGTCTCCACTGTGGAAATGAGGCTAGTGAAAGGTATCATATGCGCTGGGTTAGGGCGCATGTTGTTTACCGAGGGTATAAACCTATCTTTCGCTTCGTCATCCGTAGATCGCAGCGATTGGCTCTCCCGAGTGCTTTGCGGGAAAGCTAGTAGACACTCCAGGTGTCTTTTCGAATCCTATTGAATCCTATCGAATCCTATCGCTGTGTGTATAGTCGCTGAGAGCTTAATTAAGAACTGCAGGGTGGGGCGAGTCCCGAGCAACTTACGGTCGATCCGCAGCCAATGAGATGACGGGATGAGCTAAGAAGTAAGCCGAGGAACGAACCACTAAGCAAGAAGTGAACACAATATGGGGCATTTGGAGCACGCGGTGTGCGACGCGTGCAGTGTCCACATACACACACACGCACGCACGCACGCACGCACGCACACACACACACACACACACACACACACACACACACACACGACACACACACACACACACACACACACACACACACACACACCACAGCACAGTCACACACCACGCACCAGCACGCACAGCACACACACACACAGTAAAGTCCTCTCTCCTGGTTTTCAAGCCGCGCCACGCTGTGGTAGCCTGTCGCGGGCCCAGTCTCCCATGCTGCTCTATGGGGGAGACGTTTTTTGAAGTCGTTTTTTGGGTGTGCCGCGTCATGTAGAAGTTAGCACTGGCGGTACGCGTGCTGCTTAGACACCTAGTTTCGTCACCTACCCTACAGTTTCGTGTCTCAACGTCGGCAAGAACAGTTTTATGAACGTATTGAAGCGGAGGGATCTCTGGCGCGATGTTCGAGCCAGCGTCCGTCGAGGTCGAGGCAGACGCGCCGAGCGGGAAATGCATGCTCACATGCGTCATGGCAACGGGAAACTTTTCTTTTTCTGTACACAGTTGCGCCATATATGGCTGGCGGAGACGCTGTCGGAATAGGCTACTCGTGCGCGCGCCGATAGGACTTCATCTGGTCAACTACATCGCAGCGTTCGTCATGCTGTGTGTCCACACCTTGTGCTTCGTTATTTGGAGCGATCCAAAAGCGCCGCATTCTCGCTCCAGTGCGGTAAATGCAGTGAGTCTAGCAGTTCGCGTTGGCCGAATCCGAGAAGCTCGCTCGCTCTCGATGCCGTCGAACCGGCAGCTCTGCGGTGATTGAATGTCCACGCCCGACGGACGCTCGGCGCGGCCGGGGTCTCGGGTTTCGACATGAATGCCTCGTTGTTGCATGGGCGTGTTGTTGCTGCTGCTGATGTTGCGATGACGGCGGACCGGAAGAGAGCTTCAGTGTGGCGAGTGAACGCCCTTCATTTGTATGCGGCATATATACGCCGGTCGGCGAGTGGCCTAGTGCGCGCTGCCATTATTTTATTAGGCTGTTCTCGTTCTGATCACTTGCTCGTCAAAACGTGCGAAACCGCCGGTAGCGCACGCAGCTGTAAGCCGTCTGCTGCACAGATTCGAACAACGAGTGTGCAGCTCGACGACGCGTAAGGTTCACCTGGGGTCATTGACAAAAATTCACTTGATCGTAATACGTGTGAGTGATTCTGTCCGTAGAAATACGGACCTCGACTAACTAAGCGCGGAACAATGAACGCAGTTCGAGCGCACATCAAATTCCCATTGATATATAGTTACTGCAGTTTCGGCATTAGCCATAAAAAAATGCCAAAGGATCAATCACGAAGCAAGACATGCTTGTGAGCATGTCTTGCATCCTGATTTTTTCTTCGGTGCTCACGAACATGCGTTGTTTGTGAAGAACCGTTATGTAGTGCAGAATATTGCTTGTGTCCGCAAGAGACAGACTGAATATTGGGGCAGTACAAAAAATAAAAAAGGTGTTTGTCCTTTTATGTGTTAAACAAACAAAGAATTCGATTTCTTGGAGAGGTGGAGTGAAGTTACCAGCTTCCTGCTTCGCGCTTTCATGTAACTGAATACAGTCGACAAAAAAAAAACTACACAAAAACATGAAGGTGACTAAAAATCACTGCCCAAAATATTTTTAAAAAAATCCCCCAAAAGTTCCGTTCTTTTTTTTATATATTTCGGCTGCCATTTTGGGGAAGCAAGGTAGTCACAGTGGAGCACAACCTACCTTTTTCTAAGCTACGGCCTCTTCAACCATAGAGCTGTAAATACTTTGCAGTTGCGTGAGAAAATGATGTTACCCAGCCAACCAATTAATACTTTTGGTGTTTACTGCATATTTCGCAAAGGTGACTGTTGCATCTCATTTTGTGCGTAATATTTTCACAATAATCTAAAATTACGACGTTTTTTTTTCTTTTCTTTTTATAAACGTGCAGAATTGAACAGCAGCGATGCAAGCATGCAAGTAATTAAGTGGCTCGATCATCTTATTTGTGACAGTTTTTTTTACACCAACATCTACTAGAATCAAAACCCTCTCGTCATCATCACGACTATTCGCTTCTTTTCTGCAACACTAAATGTACGTTTCAGCAACTCAATACATACCCTATAACAGCGTTCTTTACAACCAAGCGTCCGAGTCAGCAGAGTCGCGTGTACTGACATCGCACAGAGAATAGAAAACGGAAGGTACTTCAGATCTGAAAGTCCGCTTCCTTGACTCGGCCTATAGAGCGCAGGTTACTAATGACATAAGCTAGCCATGCGCGCTCATCCAACCATTAAATTGAGAGGTAGAGCTCCCGGAAAGGAGACACGCCTTCTACGTCAACCAGATGGGATGCCATAACAACAGGCGCGTGCTCGCTGGGAAAAAACAAACACAAAATAATGATTCGTCACGCCGGGTAGTTCTTTGTTTCGAATCCCGATGGGAGTGTAGAGCAAGAGAGCTGTGCCAGGCGGCGGCATCACGAGCGGTACCGCGCCATCTGACGTCGTTAATAAAATTCCAGATAACATCAGACAGACTTTCGGTACCTAAAAACCAAAGAAGAAATAAAAGCATTGTGTGCCTTAATAGTTGCATGCCGTCCGAGCGAGATAACTACTCTTATTGGGATGTAGACGTGCAGTCACACGACAGCGATTTCGGCGTAGTGAAGTTGCGGAAACTTGTTATTCTGCTTGTAAGTTTGGAAAGAATGGACGCCGATTTACGCCAACTTGATATCAGAACGGTTCTCCTCCGACGATAAGAATCGGCTCCGAGACACAGTTCAAAAGCAACGTCATGTTGAATTAGAACCTTATTCTGTCATGTCAAATAATATTTCAGAAGGCGAAAGGTTGCACGGTTGAACAACGGTCAGTCGCTTTCTCTCACGGAGGAAACTCTTTGATATTTCGCGTTTTCTGCATCTATCCGGCGGCGTTTCTTGTTGTCTCTTGCCAAACTCCCGATCCCATCTAGACGTGCGGCACGAGTAGATCGTCTAAAGAAGCCTACTGTTGGCAAGAACAAACTTCTTTATTTGTTTATTTTAAAATAAATAAACTATTTTTCATTAAATATTTTTTATCTTTTTTTTAATTGTTGGATGTTATCTTAGTCAATATCATTACACCTCAGAAAAAAAAAACGGAGTTCTTTATTTGTATTCTGCGAAAAACACTTCGTATTTTATTCGCGAACATTATACTTTATTATACATTATACATTTTTTTTAATGGCCGCGTTCCAGAGAAGTCTGTCGATTAATTTAGACCACTTAGGAATATTCTGACATGCAAGCGAAATCTCAGTTACGCGTGCCTTATCCGGAATATGCCTCCGTCAGATTGCTGGCACCTCGGCCGGGTTTCGAACTCACATTATTAACTGGGTAGTTGCAAATAATTACCTACAGAATATGTATTTTCGTCAGGATTGTTTGTCTGAAAGTGGGCGCTATTTCTGGGCACTTCATTGTGAGGGGGGCCGCTATTTTCTCTTAACTGTCTTCAACAACCAAAATACGAAACAAACAAAAAAACAAGAGGACGAGCAAATCTATATTACGCGCTTGCGCCATCGTTTTACGCGGCAGTTTTCGCGAAGGCCGAATGAGTACCCATTCTCATAAAAACGGGTATCTCTTCGCAGAAGGCGCGCGCCTTCCCCATACAGAGAAGAGACCTAGTCGAGAGACGCGACTCATAGAAACCATTTTGTGGCAGAAAAAATCGCAAAAAAAAAAGAAAAGAAAAAAAAACTGATCACAGTTATTACTCGTTTCCATCTATTTCTCCTCCCGTCGTCAATCCTGGTGTCCCCTGGAGCCCCGTCATTTGGCGCTCTTGTTGGATGCCGCCAATTACGTGCCCGCCCTGCTCGCTTTCTCCGTAACGTCCTCGCAAACGCGGCTCACTGGCTACAAGGTATACACGTCGAGGCCATCGCCGCTGAACAAGTCAGTCCACGTGCGTTCTTTTGTGACGGAGCTCCCGACTCGAAACGACGCGAAGGAAAGCATCCGCCCCGTTTGGTTCCGGGCTCACTGTAGTTCCAAGGAAACATGTCTGCGTGTGGCCCAGTTGGCTTCCCGGGTAGGGGGTCCACTTCAGAGAATGTGCCTATAGCCCGTTGGAACAACAGAACTGCAGGACGTACTCCGCCCCCGAATTCCCGGGGAGAATTGGCGTCTCTTCAGCGAGTGCTTAATGCTTACGCTCCGTAATTTGACGTCACGGACGTGGCGCGGAAAGGGAGCGGCACCCGACAGTGTCCTTGTCTGCAAGTGAGGCGCCGATCCGGACCACAGCTATCTGTCTAATAGCCGATGCGTCTTGGCAATTGAGCGGATCGCTGTTTTCTGTGGGCATAGGGCCTTTCTTGCAGTTCTCAATAGACCTGTGGAGACGCTTTTAAGCAGCTGTGCATGGCCGTCGACATAGCCAAACTTCAGTCTTTGCTTCCTTTTATTCCGTTTACTTCCCTTCGTGATTACCACAGCAGGACAGTTCATTGCCATATTAGATTCTACTGTGTCCTTCTCTCCAGTAATGGCCTCTGGGGAGGCTCGTAAACGCCCGTTTCAGTGGCTCGGCATTTCGGTAAGACAAGAGAAGGTCAGCAATAGCGGCTGTAATCTGGCACGTGTTTAAAGCGTCCACAGGGCCTTTCTTGCAGTTCTCAACGGACCTATATACTCCATCTCACAAATAGCTGCAGTGTTGACAAAGTCACGGGGTGAGCGTTTTGAAAAGTGCCATGTACGCGCGAGTTCACGTACAAACAAAAGCATTGGTGCTGAGCTCGGTTCACGCACCTAACATATTGTCCGCACTCTATAGGCACTCATGAAATGGAGCATATACAGGTCTGCCCGAGTTACGAAATTTCCGGTTCGTTATATCACCGGTTCTTCAAAAAGAAAGTTAAAGCGTTTTTAGCCATTTTGTACTTCGATCGTCCAGGCGCTCGTTATTTTGATTATGGTCACTGGCAAGTTAAGAAACGCAGGTCGCGGAGAACAAATTACAAAGCAAGCAGCGTATACACATTAAGTCATGTCCTGCGTTTTTCTTTTACCTTTCAGTAGGTGCAGATACTGCCCGAGGCACGAAGCGTAAGGCCTTGGACGGTGCCTTCTATGCGCGACATCTCGTACAAACAAAGCATTATGCCGGCTCACGCGCCGGTGTCTTTGTCTGAACTCTATTGTCATTTGTACGATATAGTAAAAAACCACAAAAACTGCGAATTTCACAGCATCGCGACGCCGGTGGCTGGCAGCGTTACCAACTTTTCTCCCCGTTGTCCAACCGAAATGCCCGTTCGCGCGCTGCATGCGGCCACCATAAAACCGTCGCAGACTCCCGCACGCCAGAGAAGTAACGAGTGTGGGAAGAAAACGGACGAGGTAGTCTTCTCCCCCCTCCTTCCACCCGCGGACCATAACAACAAAGGTCAGCCCGCGGCAAAGTTCGCGCAGGGCGCGTGCGCGCGCACGCGCAAGTTTGCGAGTGGTTCGCACTTCGCCCGTTAACACAGTTCTGCGATGGGGATCGGGTTCTGGGTCCTCCGTGTGACCCCGCCATGCAACCGGGTCGATGATGGCTGACCTTGTGGGTTACACACGGCGCGTCCCGCCGGTGGGCCCTTCTCGATAAGTGTGCTGCGGGCCACCACCAGCCGCTGTTGTTCCTCCCTTCGGTTTTGTCACGACGTGACCGCGAACGGGGCCAAGAGCCCGATCGGAGCCGGTGGATGCCTTGAGCAGAGTCCCCCGGCAGACCCCGTGCTGCGCGCTGATGCTTTTCTGGTCTTGAGCGGAACAGTCATGGACGTAATTTTATGTGCGTGCGCGACTGCGCGTGCACCGTGCATGCATCGCTGAAGCGGGTGCCACCGTCGCCCGGTGGAGGTCGACGTAACCTATTTCGGGCCCTGTTTGATTCGAGCTATTTTAATGGCAGAGGTGAGAAGGATGTCACCTAATGGTGGACGACGTGCCCGTCTGAACGGGAAAGA
This sequence comes from Ixodes ricinus, assembly GCA_037355805.1. Lineage (NCBI taxonomy): Eukaryota > Metazoa > Arthropoda > Arachnida > Ixodida > Ixodidae > Ixodes > Ixodes ricinus. The sequence continues at coordinate 62,579 of JAZHYW010056191.1, forward strand.
AAAAAGATACGTCAGCTTTCTCGCCTCTCCGTATTCCAACGGTGGCGACGCTAGATGAATTGCATATACTGCACAAGCGAAGTCGCGGCCGCAAGGTCTGAGGTTCCCAGGTTCCATAGGTTCCTCGAGGGCTGCTCCGTGGGTTTTTGTGGCATGTTTACTTTGGAAATGAAATTAGCTTTTTTTCTATAAAGTACTTATTATTTTATCCAAAATTATTAACCAACATAGAGCTAGGTACATTAAAAAAACGTAAGACTATTATTTCTAGGGTTGACGATATTTTTTGGTCATAAAATGTATTTGGGCTTTCAACATCATTTGAACACACTGGAAATTCAAATTCTTGCATATTGTATGGTGTAAACGCGAGGTCATGACTTTTTGCTTCCGGTGTTGTGGTACTTACACTATTCCGGAAGCCCAATAACATGCTTTCGTTGAAGGAGTTGTATTGGTAGATAATAAACATCTTCAAAAACTACAAACTCACGATATAGATTCATTTCACGTGCCACTCAGTTGCATAGACTAGAAAGATTCGACAAAATGACATTGAAAACAAACCAAGTAAAGTGACATAATTTCCCCGGTGCTTCAAAATAAACCCAGGTTCCGAAAGATGCGCAGATTGTGCTCCAACTAACGCACTGTCGTTGTAGAGAAACGGTTTACTTACGCCCGATTTAAAGTTAAGGCACATATGCCGTGTGAGTCCATATACCTTGGGCACTTGCTGAATACGGACACGTTTGCTCTGTCTCTCATGCGGCCGTAGCAAACCTATTCAACCGTTGGACAGTTCAGAAGTGCCCCAAGCGTCTGTAGACTTAGCTCGCTGTAGTTGCATTTTTCCAATCCGAAGCCTACTGTTCTCTTCTCAGAACTCGTTTAAATACTAGATACTCGATCGAATTCTCACAGCAGAGCTCGTGAAATATGCATATTGAGAAAAAAAATCATCCGTTTTTACCTATAAAGAATTCCCCATGGACTGTAGTCATTTAGACAATACCTGCAATAGATATCGCTATGTTTTTTTTTCCTCTGGTAGATATCAGACGTGATTCAACCAAGGACTTACAAACCCCGTCCAGAATTCAAGCAACTCACCTGGACGCATGGGCGCGACAAGTGCAGAACGTCACTCAAGTCGGAGCACTTTCTTTTCACCGCCACCGTCGATCGCCGAGACACCGTCGAAAACTCTCCGCGCAGAGTCCACACTTTACGAGCCTTCACCACAGCCCAAACGAACCACACACAACCCCCTTCACTCGAAGCACTTCTGCAGTCGCCGGCCGTGAGCTCGACTAAGAGCGGACCGCGCACAAGCCGCCAAGCACGCAGGTGGAAAAAAGCACCAGGACCGCAAGAACCAGGGACCCTTCAGCCATCGGTGTTCCTTCAGATCCTCGGGAGCGAGCTGTCACGAGAGGGATGGCCAGTGACGCGCGCGGTTTCCCTTCGGCGACCACCACACGACAGGCCAGGAGCGACGACGTACAGCTGCGAGCTCTGGGCACTCACTGGCAGGTCTTCTCCGGCGGTGCAAATCATCGGGACCGTGGAGAGCCGCTCTGAGAAAGAAGGGGACGCCCGTTACCTTACCCGAAGGCGGAGAGAACGGAAACTAGTCTGGCAGGGCTCCTTCTCTCCCCCACCACACGTTACCTTCTTCGCTCAGGTGTAGGCTACGCTCGTCGCGAGTATGCGCTCCGAGCTGGCTGGCCGAGCGGCTCGAGAAGTCGGCAACATGTGACATGTAAATATACGGCTCGTTTGAGGGTCCGACCGCATCGGATGAAGGGGGAGAGAGGCCAGGTAGCTCTGACTTAGCTGAGGTTCCCCCCTTCGCCTCTTTTCTCTCTCTTCGATATCTTAGTGCCTTTGAATTTGATGGGTTGAGAACCGTTATAGGAAATAAGAAGAAAGAAAGAAGAAAGGGGCAGAGCTCTCTGCTTCGCTTTTCTTCTGACTTGACGGCGAAACATCCGGCAGGCACTCCCCCTTCCTTCTTCTGGCGGGCGCCCGTGAGCGATTTTCGGTGTGTGTGTTTGCGTTGATAGACCGCAGCGCTATTACGATCAACTCGCGGTATTTCAATAGCAGGGGAAGGGCATCCAACTTTCGTTCCGGTAGAACCAGCGCCGCGCCGCTACTCATCGCGGCTCCGCAGCTCGGTGGATCTTTCTGGCCCGTACGCACGAACTCAATCGAGAGGAACCGTCTTCCTCCGCCGATCGCCTCTCTTCGCTGCCCTTCTATGGGAACTCCGGCAGACATGATAGACGGCTGACATACGATATATATTTATTCTACTGGAACCTCAAAGCATATGCAAGCTTTCTCATATGCATGAACTTCCCAGGTCACACCCGGTTGTATTTCGTCATTTACAGTGGAGAAATAAAAGAAACGATCGGGTGTACTGGGGGGGGGGGGAAGAAGGGGGGGCATAATAAACACTCTTGAAGACCCAAATTTTTCTTTTATAGTTTCAGTAATCGCAAGTATAGTTTCTGTATCACTCTAGCTTATGACCGCTCCCGTATACCGACATAAGTCAAAGAATCAAAGGCTAATGCGAATTGCGTACAGCGTCAGAGAACGGGTTCGAAGACAAGCTGCTAAAGGTATCAATTTATCAATACCGATAATCTAATACCCGTGCCACACGGGCAACTCAAATGCCATTTACAACGAATGACATTTGTGTGATCGGCGAATCAGCTCGCAATCTGTCGCGCGTGGTATGCGCCCCGCCCGGAGTGTCGCGCGCTGATTGGCCGTCCGCTCAAATGTCATTCGTTGTAAATAGCATTCGAGTTGCCCGTGTGGCACGGGTGTAAGTAATGGCAAGATCGAACTTCGCTACAGTCCTCAAAAAGCCTTACACGTCGGCACTGCCACAATTGATCGGGATAAAAATAACAGAAAAACATGCGTGTGCATCGACTTGGTGTGACTTTATACGGAGAGACTTGGTTCGCTTCTGCCATTCCTGAACGCTGCTGAGTACGCATATGAATCGGCTCAGTCTCGCATAATCTGCTTCGGAGAGCCAACACAAGCACAGGAAACCAACACCTCCGATGAAAAATGCGATTTCACCTGGCTAGACTCTATAGGAAGCAAAAGTAAGCAACCATTTAGAAGACGGAACGAACGCATGGGGTCTCCATCGGAACCTAACGCGCGTCTGCCTCAGTGCGGTGACCCGTGTGCTTTGACTTCACGAAGGCTGATATTTTTGTCATTTCCCTTTTATTTTTTCTCCTTTACCTGCGCAGATGTGAAATTGAACAATCAGACAAAAATAACCTCAATATACAGGAATCGTTCGCAATTGACAAAGACCTTTGTTCATAAGGAATCGCTGAATAAGTGCAGCACGGTGAGTCTTTCGAAGGACGTTAACATGATCCTTCTTGAACATGCCGTGCCCGGAAAAACGCAATTGACGTAAGTGCAGCAGTTCCAGCTGTTAGTGCCGCGAGCAATATGTTTGTAGCTGTAAGGCAGCGGTACAAAATCCAATTTTTGGGTGAAGGAGAAAGTTAAAGGGACCATGAAATAAATTTTCGGCTGGGGTATATTGGGATTTTACTAATCGCACATCGTTTAGTGCCCGCAGAATAAAACTAGTGCACGAGCGTATAAAACCTAAAGCCTGATTTTTGGTATGAAAATTTAAAGATATAACGGACTATTTCGTACCTCCTTTCCTTCGAAAACTTTCCTTTTTTTCACTGTGTCGCATCCGCGGTGCCCAAGCGCGTCAGCCGAACCCAGCTCACATATTGGACACGAACACTGCGTGACTCGGACGTATGCGCTCGTCAACAATCGATTATCGACGTCCGCCAACTTCCCAAGAACATGCACCCCACGAAGCACAAGGGAAGGCGAGAAGCACGTGCCAAAGCGCTCAACAAGATGCTTCAAAACAAACCCCTAACAGCGTAGCATACACAGACGCAGCCCTAGTTAGCGCCGTGGCATGCAATGATCAAGATACCCCACAAGTTACAGCCCTACACACAACTATAGGAGACGAAATCACGATAGGGGAGCAGGAGGCTTTTGCTCTGGCCATTATCCAGCACCCCCGTTACATAATCACGGACTCTCAAGACGCCTGCCGGGCATACCTATGTGGTCTCGTTTGCCCGGAGGCACAGCAGATCCTCTACACCCACCAATCAGGTGAAGGGAAGCGGACCATCAGCATCATCTGGACTCCGTCCCATACTGAGACCGAAGTGAGGGGTAATGCCCAAGCCCATCACTTGGCACGCGAAGAAGCTGACGCCCGTGCCATGGTTTCAGGGTACGAACACCCAGATCAGCAACCGGACCCATCCACCCCACTCACCACCTACAAGAACATCACCACTTACTATCGGGAGCAACGGCGCACTCTACCACCACCTCATCATACGCTTGGCAAAGGGGAACAGGTCAAGTGGCGCCTGCTCCAAACCAACATATACCCAACGCCATCGAGACTCAACCTGCTTTACCCCCAGCTCTACCCCTCACCCACATGCCCCAACTGTCAACAGGACCGAGGCACTATCTACCACATGGTCCTTGCCTGTCCAAAACTACAAGACACAGCATGGCTTCAAAACCGGCTCAGCTCCTGGGAGACGGCCATCAGAGCCTCGGACGCGGAAGATCAGCGCCAGCTGGTTATCCTAGTTGATGAGGCGAACAAGGCCAAGGGGACCCCGGACATAGGGACCACCCCAGGGTGAACACCCGAAGTCATCCTTGATAACCTCGATAAAGTATATTCTCTCTCTCTCTCTCGGCAACAGACAGTCCTTCGACGCATATTTGAATTCGCGTTCGTGCCCAATAAGCGCCGTGACTGCATTTATCGTCACTTGAGAATGTCAAGTTCCATGGTGTGCTTAAAAGCACGGTGGAAGCTTGACGTCATCGCCTCCGATGTCCAAGCACGTCACGACCACGGAATTTCTCATTTCGCTTTTGAGTTAAGGATTAAACCTAAGCAGGAAGAAGTTGAAAACTAATTCAATGGTTCCTCTAAGCTTTTGAGAGGATTGCAAGCATAGTATGGTGAACAAGCGATGTCGCGGACAGAATCGTGCGAATTATGTCAGCAGTTTGGCAAAGGACAGCAGTCGGTGGCAAAAGTCCCTCACGGACACGTATTTCCGACTGCAGTCGCGCAGCCCATGCAGATATTCCTGCGCAAAACGAATCAGCAGGCTGCCAGAACGATGGCAGCAGTGCCAAGACGCGCATGGGGAATACTTGGAAAACCTGATGTTGTGCTTGTTCGGTTTTCTGTTTCCGCGGTAGAAAGAAAAGTCCCGGTCAACTTTGAACGATCCTGCTTAGAAACACTCTTTCATTATTGCTTGTGCGTAAACCAAACTTTTACGGTGTATGGTTACAGATGACCCAGCGTAGCAGAGGCCCTGACCGTCAGATCGACGTTGACCTATTCACACCTAGTGAACAGTCGATTAACTCATGTTTTGATGGGATTTCGATCGCATTGAGATGGCGCTGCCAATTGCGAAATAAATGTTTTGTTTGACGGCAATTCCCTGAAGCATCGCTCAATTTCGAAGCGGATACTTTTTGGCCGTGTTTACTCATAAATCATAGTTTGACTGCTCCGTTGTGAATAACCTGAAAAACGCCAAATAAAGTTTTTGTTTTGTTTTGTTTTTATTGGTGACGTCAAAAAATAAACAAGAATTAAAGGAGAAACGTCACTGTCAATGATGTGTTTAGAAGGAAAAGAGCGCGAGAAAAAAGTGTCCAAGGGATTGGACAATGCTTTTTGTTTCGAAATTTCGAAAAAACAAAATGGTAGAGTACAAGATATAGACGACACGCGTGCCGGTAAACCTAATAATGAAGGAACTTAGCTGCTTTTGTAAGCCGTTTCCTGCTGAGCTGGCTCCGATCAAAAAATGAAAGCCGTTTACAACTCCCTGTAACGCCGAATTAGAGCGCAGCTCTTGAGGAGGAGGGGAAGGCACGGGAGGGGGGGGTCACGTGACCTCGGGGGGTCACATGACTAGGGGGTCACATGACCAGGGGGTCACGTGACCAGGGGGTCACGTGACATAGGCGGGGGGGGTCACCTTGCCTGGGGTCACGTGACCTAGAGGAAGGGGGGGGCGGAAAATTTTCCGCTAGATTTAGCGGGGAAACTTTTTCGCTAAATCTAGCGGAGAAAATTTTCTGTTAAATTTAGCGGGAAACCTTTTCCGCTAGATTTAGTGGGGAAAGTTTTCTGCTAAATTTAGCGGGAAAAATTTTCCGCTAGATTTAGCGGGGAAAACTTTCCGTTACATTTAGCGGGGAAAATTTTCCGCTAGATTTAGCGGGAAAATTTTCCGATACATTTAGCGGGGAAAATTTTACGCTAGATTTAGCGGGCAAATTTACCCATCATGCACTGCGCGGTTACGCCGACGGCGACGCCGACGCCGCTCAAGCCGGAAGCGGGCGCCTAAGAGCTGCGCTCTAAAAATGTTTGGCAGAACTTTCGCGCTATGGACGCTATGTGCCCGCCCATTGAAATGATAGCAAGACAAAAATGCTTTGTTTAATTGAACACAATAAATAAAACACGTTCAGGGAGTTAGAAGCGCTGATATACAACGCTTTTTTTTGTTACATATGTATGGAGTAATCATTTCTATGTTTAGGAATTCAAATTATAACAAACGTGTACAATTCAGTCCCTTTATTTGTTGTTTCCAGATGTGTAGATTAGCTGCATGGTGGTTTTGTTAGAATGATGGTAAGCATCAACTTGAATTGTGGTAAATATAATGAAACAATGCCACTTGCAAGTTCGCTTATAGATATTGAATCATGAGCACTGTGATAAGGAGTGTCAAAACACGAAGTCCTGGCCTATCGATTAGAGAGCTTAACCGATGGGCGCAACAACACGAATGATTTGTTTGTGTTTCTGACGCAGCGTTCTACCGGGGCTCGTGTTCAATCAGTGAAGCACCAACTGAACACGAGCACCGACCAAACGCTTACCCAGCACTCGTGCCCAACTTGTGCCCGTGCTCGAAAGAGAAAGATGACGTAAAGAATCTAGTCCACAGGCCTTGTGTGCGGTAAACGCAAAGCTATAGAAAAAAGAAAGTGGCTTTGAACGGGAAATAGTACATAAAAAAAAATTCGGCGGAAACACTTCACATTGCATGCTTGCGTGTAGGAATGTGAAAGCATTCCTACACGCAGCGCATTCCTACAAGCCAGCGCGCCACGTGTTCCTATCGCACAGGGCGCTGCGGCGGTGACCTCACGCTGCCCCACTGCGCAGGCGCGGCGAACCCTGCCGGCTTCACGACGGCTTCCAAGACGAAGCATTGCGTTGCTGTGCTTTTCTTTGTGTTTTATTGGGAATGGAAATTTAAGTGCCATTTTTCTGCTACAGGCGGTTACAGACGACGGCGGCTTCGCTCCATGGGACAGTTAATGCTTTCGCATTAAAGTGTCTCGTTTGAGATGGCTAAGCGCTGGCTCACGGGTCCCCATTTGGCGGGTTTTAATCCCGTTCGGGGTGCTCGCAGTCTGGCTGATGCCTATTACTGAGAAGGCGCCCTGCAATCGAGATTTCGGTTGCAAGACAAACGATCTCCAGTTGGTCAGGGAATTATTAACACGCTGTTTTGACGTGGAACTACGTCTGTCTCCGCGCTTGGAAGAAGGTGCAATGTTGGGAGATCGCTGTCACGAAAGCTTGGTCACGGAAGTGACGTCACACAGATAACACCGGAGCGCCGACCGGTTTGCATTTTCGCGCTTGCTGACGGCGCGCCGTGCCTACTGCCGAGAACCGCGCAGTGCGTATGCGCGTCCTTTTAATGCGATAGCATTCTTTAGCTACACCCTGCCCTGCCTCCCCCCCCCCCCCCCCCGCCCCGGATTGCTTGGACTCTCTGGCCTCGTAGTGCGCATTAGGTATGTACAGTAAACCATTTCAGCTAACATTCTCACACTCCTTCACATTCGCACCACCTTCGAAAGACCTGATGACCTTGACATCGCCCTTGACGGCGTCCTAGAGGGAGTCCTTGGGGTCGTTCTAAAAGTCGTCCCAGTTGTCGTCTTTGACATCGTCCTCTAAAACGTCGTCCTAGACGTCGTCCTTGAGGTCGTCCCAGATTTGTCCTTAGGATGGCCCAGAGGTCGTTCTAGACGTGCAAGTCGTCTGACTTGCAATTCATAGACAACCAACAACAGTGGTTTCTACAGCAATTTCTTATCTGCTGACTCTCTTATTTGCTCGCTTCAACGCGAGCGCTCCTGTCGGTTGAAGCGGCGATAGACGCCGCTCCTGCAGCCGTGATTCCACAATCTTCGCTCATCGCTCTGGACAGCGGCCGAGCGGCCGAGCTCGCGTCCTCATGCGGCACGGGCAATCACGCGACTCTCAAGCAGCGAATCGGCGAGGCGTTGATTCCCCCTCCCCTCCCTCTTCTCTCATTTCTTGTGCCACCCACACGTAGTTCTACGGAAATTTATGCAGCATGGTACACCAATGCACCTAAGCACATCTTTGCACCTACTATTGTTTTGTTTGGTGTGGCGTGCCTGATGCTCTTCGTTGGTTTGACCCTAAGATCTGAATTTTGACTTCGCTTTACTTTAGATCAGGGCGCAGTCAACACTACTGCCGATGCATGGCGACGTAAGTTGCACAGTCATACAGTTCGTTCTTTTTGTGTTTGTGCGGTAAACAAATAAAAAAAACAAAAAAGGCTAAACCAAATGTAGTGAATACGCCGTGACATTGCGTCTTTAGTTGTGTGTTCGCGTTCATTTTTTCTTCATATCTTCGATTGCGCTCTTTATATGATGAAACAGGGCATAGTTGTTGAAGTTCTGAGAAAATATTGAATATTAAAAAAAAACAGTAACACGTAACTGCGAATGAAAAAAAAACAGGGAAATTAGAGCAGTTGTAACGATTATCTTTTTATGTTTCTGATCGTCAAATACCTGAATACTCGTAGTGACGCTAATTGTTCACCTTGACATTGACAGAAAGCCCTGATTGTTCCAGAAAGTTTTCGATTTTGTTTTTATTGTTATGTTTTTATTACAGACATTTCTTTCTTGTATGTTTTCACAGAACAAATTCATCATCTGTACTTTATGTCGCAATTATTCTACTTTATTTAGTTTCTTAGTTTCAAAGCCGCCTCAAAAACAACGACGCAAAGCGATGTCATACAGATCTCCAGTTAGATCTGCGGATCCCCAGACGCTCAATGATTATACTTAATAATCAAACATCTGATCTCACCCTTGTGACAGTTACGATCAAGAGTGGTAGAAACTGTGAAAATTCGTTTGCTGTACCGACGGCTAGCTCCTGGTTAGCTCAATTGGTAGAGCGCTTCTCCAGTCTTGGAGAGGTCCGGGGTTGGTTCCTGAACCTTCCGCATAACTTTAGCGGCGACAAGTCGCCTAGAAGACGAGAAGTGCGCTTTATTTCATGTATAAGTAAATTTATTCATACGTAAATCTGTTCCAGCTTGGGAATTTTCCCTACATTACTTTATGTAATTTATGTCACATACTGTGTGCAGTGTTAACAAGGGTTCAGGAAAGTTACGTGGTTCTGCTCAGTGCATGATTTCTCGCTCAAGTGAGGCACTTTCTAATGTCATGCACTCACGCCTGTACTTCACAGGAAGGTGGGTAACATCATAAAGAAAAAAACATGTAAACCAAATTTATTTGATTTAAGTGGGATTCTTCTGATCTAGATTGGCATTATATGATTTCAATCCTTTAATCTTAAAATAATGATTTCTGCTTTTGAACTCGCGCACAGTCGGCTAGTTGCCGAACAACAATGGCTTTTTATTTGAATTTAATGTGCGTAAGCTGGTGGTATGGTAGCAAAATATAAGCAGCAAGCTCGTGTAAAACACAACGATTATACTGGCCAATGCAAGATCTACCTTAGCTTTATAACTCAGTCTGTCTCTCTGTGACTGTCTATCTGTTGCTTTTTCTTTCTCTCTGCCTCTCTCTGCCGATCTGTGTGCTTCTGGGCGGACGCATTCGTGCGTTTGTTTCTTTCCTTCGCATTTCACTTTGCTTGAGTAGGATGCCAGAGAACTTAGCGAATAAAGTACAAAGTACAAACAAAGCTTCTTTCCGATTTGCTCAGGGAATATCGTATTTTTCTCCTGTTCAGCCTTATATATATTTTCCTTGTTTGGTTATTATTTTAGTTATAAATACAAAATAAACGCACATGAAAAGTATTATGTAACAAACAAACGATAAATATTTTTATCTTATTTTAGTTTTAGAAAAAGTATGATTAAAACCATTACAGTAAAACTGAAGCACTTTAAATCACGATTAAAATTTTGCTTAAAACCACGGTGGAAACCATTTTGATTTCTATTCTCTACCATGCTTTGCACGACCCTGTACTCATATTTTAAGATACAGTATAACAGCAAGTTCGCAACAAACGACGAGTTTGGGATGCTGGGCACTTTCGAATGCACGCTATTCGTTGTTTCGTTCACTCCGATGAACCAACAGCGTTGAATTACTGGGTAACTCGTGCATCGTGCCTTTCATGCACCGCGTGGCAACCAACCCAATTCATAGCAGTGAAGAGCAGACACGACTGAACAAGAGTCATACTTATAGGATTTCCACGTATGATTGGCTGATCGCAAGAAACAACCGGCCCTTCAACTCCTGATCTGGTTGCCACGGTTGCCGCGATGATATCGTCGTTTCTGTCTGGTAGCAGAAGCCCTGCTATACTTCGTCTCTTCCTAGGATGGACTAAAGGTAAAAGGTATATGGGCCACCAGACCCAATCACAAGCCACTTAGAAATTGCGTGATATTTCGCTTCGATGCACGTGTCGGTGCCTGCGTCGATAGGATCACTAATATGGACGGACAGTGGTTCGAATTGAATAGCACTGAGTAACTCATCAATTTTACATCGCAAAGAAAGCCATGACATACATACTCTTTGCAGTGTCGAAGCTATAAAAATGATGCAGCGCTTTTTGATTCGGAGCATTATTCGTCCACCCCATAACCAATGTTAAGCATGTCATAGTTTAGCGTGTAACGTGATTGGAACTGGCGGCCTGTGACTTTGGCCTTAAGTCCATCGTATAGGATGAGACAAAGTATAGGACTAGTCTCTCGCGCTTGTATCCTTTACTTCAGCCCCCCCCCCCCCCCAGTGAGAAAAGAAGGTGAGGCAGATATACTCAAATTTATATACAAACTACTCAAACTTAACGGTGGTGATTATATTTCGACATTTCACGGGAAAATTAAGAAGATTTGAACACGGCAAATGCAACAAGAGCGAGTTCCGTGCTTTGAACGGGCCTGCCGAGCGGTGGCCATCAGTTTGTCAAACGACCTCTCATCGACAGATTGTTTCGTATTCTGCGACGTTTCATCGAAAGGTTCCCGCGATCGTTTCGCCGACACACCTTGCGACTTTCCGTCGAAGGCGTCTGTCCGCGCACATCGCCTCTGTAGCAGGCATTCGGATGGGCCTTGCATGCCGAACCATTGGCGGTTCCAATGAGGACTGTTGCAAGCTCGGGCCAGAGTTTACATTAAAGTTTCCCCGACAGGAGTGAGGGGTCTCCGCACGTAGCGTGGAGTGTTGGGAAGCCGAGGTTTAGGGCTCGCGAATTTGTTTTCGCCCTGTCAGAACCGCCTGAGTGAGTTCCCTTTAGTTCCGGAATCCTCCTAGCGACAAATGAAGCCAGTGGTAATTCAAGCCAATCCACTTAGCAAAAGATAATACGTTGTCAACGAAACGTCGCAGTTGCATGTGTTCACGAAACACGTTTCCACAAAACGTTGCACTATCGACGAAACTTATGTCCATGAAATATGTCAATGCATCGGGTGTCCATGAAAAGTTTTGTACGAAACGATGTGGACCCCTGCCGAGCATGCGCGTTTGTTTAGTGGAAGCGTATATTAAGGCAGCATACGCGCACGTGCAGTTACCGCTTCGCTCGCACTATACTTCGCTTCACCTTATGTCCGAGCGCGGACGATGTTATGAGCCGAAGGGCCAATGAAACAGCGCAAAAAGCGCAACGTCATGGCGTTCTCTCTGCGCTTGATAGGACTAGCCGGCGGAGGAGCATGCACAGAGAGACGGCGAATAGCGGCTGGTCCTATCAACTGCAGAGAGCACGCCATAACGTTGTGCCTCCTTCGCTGTTTGATTAGCCCTTCGGCTCATAACATCGGCCGCGCTCGGACCTAAGCTGGAACAAAATATAGTGCCACTAAATAAGCTATGTTTCAGAGTAACGACACTTGGCAATATTGTGGCTTAAAATTATGGTTGCCAGTTATCTGAAGCTTTATCTGAAATCACAGGAAACGCTTTTCCGCCCTCCCCAAATGTTAAAACAGCTCGCGACAGAGAAAATCAATATTACATGCCGTATTTACTCGAGTAATAGCCGCACTGTTTATGAACAAGGACCTTGCGTCTACTTTACCGCAGGACACATATACAGCCAATCATCGCGTTGCGCATAAATGACATAGCGAATAACTGGATCGAGAAAACGATTCTCCATACAAATGCAATCTTTACAGATGTTATCTTTGCGCGAAGACATTATCTTTGTCCTGCAAACTGCTGGAATCATGCTGTCGATCGCGGTGGTTGGCAAGCCGCGTGCTCCGCGGAAAAGCGAAACCTCAGGTTTTCTTCATAAACAGTGCGGCTATTACTCGAGTAACTACGGTGAGTTTCCTAGCACCGAACCTAAAGGGGAGAGAGTCGCACTTTTGAATCATGACGATCGGCAGTTGTGTCTGCTCTGCACAAGCACCAAAATGGCAGCGCCCACAACAATGTCGGGGAACAGAGTGCCGATACTCTAAATCATGAATTTATTTGCCGCCTTCCGTGAAGGTCCCTTAGCTAAAGGTATACCTTTCTGATCGTGTGAATTGGGTATTACATAGGAAACCTAATATAGCTTGGTACCCCGTTTCGTGATATGAATTGAATTCTATTTACTCTTTTACTCTTTGAACTCAATTTACTCTCTCATTGTCTATCGTTGAATCATGAATCACACCAAGCAAACCACATCCAATATAGTCTTCACGTCATTGTCACATCATTCTGGCTCCAGACCACCGCCATGGCTTTGTGCACAGAAACTGAAAAAAACTCCTTTTCCATTTAATATAAATCTACAATGTCCTGTCAATGCTGTGCACACAATGAAAATTACTTTATTTGTGTTCAATTATAAAACTACCATACGTGAAATTGATTCACTACATTGCCTTGGAGAATTTCTGGAGGTTTCTGTCTAGCACACACCGCAGAAACATATATTGTGCAGTTGGCTTGGTCTATAACGTTAGAGTTTCTAAAATATTATCTTGAGTAATAGTCGACCTTGCGCATTCGCTAAGCCTATTCGTGACATCACGACCTGTGTTCTGCGCGTGAAAGATCCCCGGTGGCATGTCATCGTGTGTGACTTGCCAGTCTGTCTTTTTTTGCCCTGCGAAATACGACCTTATTCTCCAGGAGAGAGACACCTCGGTTGCGCTGCATGCGTTTGCACATCTCCATGTATTGTTTTTGTCTATCCTCTTGGTCAATCCAGCACGTGAGTAATCCCGGACGAATTGCGAGGCGTTAAGGAACATTTATTTATTTTTCGCCGTTTTGTGCATGGTTTAGCTAAGCAGGTTCGCATAAAAGCTTGACAAAAATATTTGTGCGGAGATAGCATTTTCGAGGGACCAATCTTTTGTGCACACCATGCGAAGATAGTTCTGAGTCAACCCTGCGCAATAGGACGTCATACGGGCACTCTAGACAGGTGCTGGCGCGAACTTAATATGTATGTAGTACAATATGCACGTACATTGTGTTTTCCTTGCGACAAAAGGGAGGACTCTTTCTGGCAACGCTACGTGCGTTTTAGTGTGCTTACGTGTGCGTACGTGTAGGTTTCTTGTGTGTGCGCGTGCCTGTATGTGTGTGTGTATGTCTGTGTTTGTAAGTGACGGGTACATGTGTGTGTGTTTGAGTGTATATGTGCGTATTTTGTGCGTATCTATATGTTCGTATACGTGTCTGCATGTGTGGGTACATATGCACACATGCACATGTGTTTGTGACCTATGTGCGTGCGTACACGCATACATACCCACTACCTTACACACACAATCATGCATACACTCACAAACGAACATAAATATTCGTTTATGTGTATGTGCATATATGTCCTTGCGAGTGTGCGCATGCATGCGTGCGTACATATGTGCCTAGTGGCAAGATTGCGTGCGCTCGTTGTTTGGGAGTACTAATACCTGGTTCATTGCTAATGACCCCACACGTGACGGCGCCATTTTTCTTCGATATTCGTTCATATATTCCGAGCAATCTGTCACCCAGACTGCGTAACTTGTTGAGTCAAAGTGGACAGCCGTATTTTAAAAAAAGGTTTGCACGAACTCCTTACGATACAGTTCCCTTCCGATTACGAACTGCTCGAACGCATAGCGCGTAATCCCCGGACGGATGGACGCGGCAATCTCAACCGGCGTCACTTTGCGTAGCCGCCAAGCGTGGAAGGAACCGTGCTTCGCGGCAAGGTCGCGCGTCGCCAGCACGTCGGTCATCTGCGGCTCCGGCAGACCGCGAAAGGCGGCGAAGGCCCTTAGTGCGCACAATGTCACCCCTTTGCGCGATCTGCATGACAACGAGGGGCACCCAGCTTTGCCTCGGGCAACCTTGATGAGCGGCGACGCTACTGTGCCGCTCACCGCTCTTTGCATTGTTCGCAGCGGCCTTCCAGTTCCGTGCCAGAGTTATATTATGCGCTGGTGGCTGTCTGGAAGGTCTGGAGTCAGCGTGTCGCGCGGGTTACTGTTATCGCGCGGGAATTGCGAAAGCTGGAAACGCTTTGTTCTCTTTTCCCGCGCCGCACGAGAGCATCAGGGAGGAGCGACGATCGGCCGTGCCGTAAACCTGAAGCTGCGACTGAAGGAACTATTAAAAGACGGAACTATTAAAAGACCGAACGATAACAAACACGTAAAATAAAATGCCCCCAGGTGTCTTTTACAGGCTATGAATACTAATCTAGTTGGCTATTTCTAGTTAGCGCACGTGCTTTTAACGAGTGCGACTCTATGAGCGCGATTGAATAGTAAACTCGGTCGAGGCCTAGTTCGCATTTTATACCAATTAGAAATAAAAAAATAAAAAACTCAGCAGATTTTTGAGGCCATAACCGAACTCTATGATCTGTAAGCCAATGATTGTTCATGTTTGCACAAATGTACGCAGTTCTCATAAAACAACGCAGGGTGAAAAAAAAATGGTATACATTTGAGGGACCTTTTTAGGCGAAGCGGTTGTATTTTATTTTAGTTATATAGCTGCGATCAACAACCGACTCCTTACACTCTAAGAAATCTGAAGCGTCTACTTTCCCGCAAGACACTCGTGAGAGTTAATCGCCGCAATCTAGCGAGGGAGCTTGGCTCAATACCACGCTCAATATCACAGCTCAGAGTGTATTTTTTGGCTCCGTCAAGTGCTTTGCCGAAAAAGAGAAAAAAGTTTTAGATATTCTTAGAGTGTATTATAGACCGACACAAATTCTTTCAAGTATCCAATTCTAAAGTCGGGCAGACTGATCGCCTAAGGAAACATCGACCATATTGTCCCCAGCCTTTTGTGCAGCTTTCGTATAAACTATCTCCAACATGAACACTCCTAGATGTGATCAGGTAAGGTGCCGCTAACTCGCATTGTTGGTGTTGTTGTTGGTGTTCGCTTAGGGAAACAATACTTCGGTCACGCGGCCACTGGGCCGCAGCGAAGTAACGATCTGATCTAGTCTTCTCTAGTCTACTAGGGCATCCTTACGAAGTTTATCACGTTTTATAACGTTTCCCTTTTTTAATTTTGGTCTTTCGTCGAGCTATCGTGGTGAACGCGCAAGAACTGTGTTTTTCCCTGTGTCCGGCGCGACTATATCAGACGCATCAAACTCACAAGACGGACACACAAAATGTCTTTCAGCAAAACGAAGAAAAGAAAAGGGGAAAAAGAAAGAGAAGTTCGCGAAATCGCCCGTTCTCATCTGGACTCGAATTTTCGAGGTCAATCTTCCTGCTTCTGTCTTTGAATTTTATTTTTTATTCTTTATTCTTTATGTGACTGGCGTGTAAAGGCGGGGCGAGGTATATAACTGCTAACGTTTCCGTGCGGCAACAAAAAGAGGGTATACGGGCGTGTCGACGGAATGCACGATGACGACGACGACGGCGACGACGTCGACGATTCCCCGCGAGATGATGGGGCGCTCCCCCTCCTCCCGTTCTCGTCGTCGGTGCTTTTCACGCCCTGCCCTCCCTTCCTTGTCGAACGTCCCTGACGAACGAAAACGCACGATCTACGAGTGACCACCAGCCACGAAGCAAGCGCGGTCGTCCTCACCCGATCGAATCGAATCGCGGGTGGCAGCGTTATGGGTCGAAGCGTACTCTGCGAACCACATACAACCAAACAACATCAATGGTATACAAGATGAAGCACGCTAGTAGAAAACAATGCGCAAGGCAATGAATGGACGATTTCGTCGTCCTTTAGCGCGCTACACCGAAGATCCGCCTTTTTTTGGCCAGCTGTGGCGACGCATTTTTTTGCGGTTCTTCACCTCGTGCAGGTGCTTAAATCGTCAGGCGAGATGTTATCCAAAAAAAGCAGAAGGCTTCGAAAACCGCCGACGGTTCAATTGTACATCAGGTTCACCAAAACTCAAACCATGAAGCAATAAAAAAAATGGAGGAGCCTCGGGCAACAATGGATGAGAGGAGATTTCTGTAGCCGAAACCGAATCCGCAGTCCGCTTCCGTGGCTTCGCGTTGGTATCCTTTAGAAAACCCGTCCCACCCGGGCATCGAGTGAGAAACGGTAATGGTGGTAACCAGGCGGACTGGAAATGATCGATAGGGGTATCGGCTCTTGGTGACTTTTTAGCCATCAATGCGGAGATCGGAGAGGCCGGAAGCCGGGCTGCCGTTCCGAATGTGAAACGGGTGTCGCTTGTTGCTGCTGCTGCCGGAGATGAGAGAGTATGAAGGGAGGGATGCGAAAATTGGCCACTTTCGGCTCGTTGTTGTTGTAAAGGCTGGCTGGCGTTGCGTGCATCGCACCGTTGGAAAGGCACGCGCGCGAGAAGCTCAGCAATGCGTCACTACTTTCCTGCCGCTCACGGTCATCACTCGTTTTCGGGCTCATTCGTAAATGTTGGCAGAGAAAAAAAAAAAAAAGCACGCAAAAACGAAAGGTTTAGTCTGCATGGCTGGGCGCCAAATATCAGCGGTCGGAAGTTTTGGTTCCGCATTCGGGAGGTCAACGCGCCGTTTGGAGTGCAGAGATGGGAAACTTTGGAATTTTTGTTTTTCTTTCGCTATTGGCTCGAAAGGGGGAAGAGGCGACGTTTCATGCGCAGGACAGTAATGCACGAGTCCCATGAATGCGACAAACAAAAACAACCGACACCGACAGGCGTCAAACACGAGCAGCACGCACAGGGCAAATCCAGAACTCCGTTTTTTTTTTTTGTTTTTTTTTGGGTAGGGGGCGGGAAATTTGTAACGATACTATTCTCCCATTCTTTCGTGTGCACCGGGGGTCCACCCATGTCAAATTGCCCTCCGAGAAGGGGGGAGGGGGGGAGGTCGACCTTGTTTGGGGGGGGAGCGCCCCCGTCGACCCCCCCCCCCCCGCCCCTCCCCTTGGGTCCGCCTCTGAGCACGCACGGGAATGTATCGTTGACAGGCCTGCGATCACTCGTGCTAAGCTCACGAGCAGCCGAGAGAATGCAAGCCTGCCAAAGGTACCGTCGCGTGCACGCTGCGCGTATTTGAGGCTTGTCGGTGTTGGTTGTTTTTGTTTGTCGCTCTAGTGGGACTCGGGATTACAAACACATACGTATGTTGCATAACATATTGAGAATGTGAGCAAATCAAATAACGAAAGTCACACTTCTGGGTTTGTTTGATGACATTGAACGTGAACTGAATTTTCGTAAAAGAATACATTGTTTTCAGCACCACGCTACATTATTTGTTTTCTAATGACATATTTCATCTTTATTTGAGTAAAGTTTTAACTTACAAGACTACTCGCAGATGTTTAATTTTTGTCTTAATTTTTCTGAAATAAAATATATCTTAATAGAAATAAGGAGTGAGAAGTGAACATTTTAGCAGCCGTACGGACCCATACCGCAGATACAATTTAATATAATACATATACGTATACGCGTCACTTCTCAAGACTAACGAGTTACTTTTCTCGTTACTTTGACGACGAAATACAAAATAAATTTGTTAAAACTATTTACGTGTGTAAAATAGAATAGTTATTTACGCAAGCAAATTAGTTT
>JAZHYW010056193.1:0-19753 GCA_037355805.1 Ixodes ricinus
GGTTTCAATAAGCGCGTATGAGTTAAAGGGTCCCTGAAAAGAAAAATAACTGTTGTTTTTAGAGGTGGGTGCAATGATTTCCGGGTTTCGGTCAAACTGTTGTGGAAGTTGCCCTCTGACCCTTCTAAAGTAAAAAAAAACAGAAACCAGATTTCGCCCGCGTGTCCTAGTTGTTGGGTAAAAAAAATATTGGCATTTCTGTCACCACTTAGCTCACTCCCAGCCTTCAGGGTCACACCCGGTCCCCCTCCTAGTGACGTAATTCGGGGTGCCGTGTAGCTTCCCGTGTGCTCTATCGGAGGAAGCTTCCTCTCCCTCTCTCTGCTGACATTAGCGGGCTCTATGCTGCAGCTTAGAGCCGACCGAGGTCACGTTATCTTTTCGGCGTAGTTCCTTCGGCTGCCACTCGAGGCTGCAGCTGGAGGAAAAAGCGCGACTTTTGCTTTGCGATTATGCGGCGGAATCGCGACATTTGTGAATGAAGGAGATGTTTTCTCTATGTTCCGGGACACGACAAACAACGTAAAAATGACGAGATGCCAATTCTTTTAATCTTAAAAACGGTGCACCCCCCCCTTCCCCCTTTAAACAGTCTGGTGGGAAATATAGCAGCCGCATCTGTCCGTGGGACGGGTTGATACTCTGGGTTGATAGTGTAACAAACGACACCGAGCAGACGCGCCCTGAAAAGGCGTCAGACGTTTTGTGGTGCTTGTCAACTGACATTTATGCGCTTAGATTGGCCAATCGGTACATTGCAAAGGGTATAAAGCTCCGAAAAAACACGGACAGAGACTATACTATAAAAGGCCAGCTGAACTTAGGAAAATAGAATGTAGAGAGAAAAGTACCAGACATAACGCTGACCTTTTATAGTATCATGAGCAACAAGCTCAACTACATTCTCTATATTCTATTTTCCTAAGTTCAGCTGGCCTTTTATAGTAATGTGCACCAACAAGCCCAACTCACTGACCGAGACACGAAGAAAACAACCACATAGGGCGCACTCTCAACTGAAGTTTATTCGAAAAAGTACGCACTAATATTCCCATCGGGAACGCACAGTCATCAATCACTCCCAGCCCAGCTCACGTTTTAAATACTCATGCTCGTCCGTAGATAGGGCCAAAGACGTTTCGCTGACGCACTTGTTTCCCCTAGCCCTAATCTCAAAAGCCCCCTCCTTTGGAGTGGTCAACATGTTCCGGTAAACTGCTACCCTCACCACTTACTACTACTCCCTCTCCACCAACACGAAATCTGTAGTAAGAACGTTCGAGGTTCTATTGGTTTCTGGGGTGTAGAAAACAAACAAAAATCACCATAAAAATTGCTTTATTTTGTTAATAGACACCTTGTTTCAAGTCAACCCCGAGCACAGCTTAGTCAACAATTATTTTGTGCCAATCTAGTAGCTTAAAGATCATGGCGTTTGTGATGTTTCTCCACTTGTTATGTTGGCTGCTAAGTGAGTCAAGCGCAGTGAATGCCTTGTGTCTCGCGACTTTAGTATTTTTATTAGTGTTTCTATGTTGGTTTTGGTAGCATTTCAAAAGTGAAAAGCATCGTGCACAGCTTCCTTCAGAGTTCAAGACGCGCGAGAGTACGGAAATCAAAACTTAATTTCATAACCACAAAAAAGAAAATGTCCCGAAACCTAAAACAATTAAAACTATGAACGCGTCGGGCCTCTTTACTTTACTGTAGTAACACAACAATTTCACTAAGCGTTCCACGCACGCGTGATGCCGCCATAACTGTAGTCATAGCCTCCTCTATACTCACAAAGCCTGTCAGTACGACGACGGAGCCATGGAGTGCCCGGTCGCAGATTTAGAGCGCGAACATCTGGTAGCGGAGAGCGTTTCTCGGGGTACCTGGGATTCAGCGCACAGCTTTTGCAGCGGCGAGGACCCGAAACATGGTTTTCAAACCCGTCGGGAAAAGAAGAGGTAGCGCGAGGAACACGAGCGGCCATTCCATCGCTCGGGAGAAATGTGTTTCCGCGTCTCGCCGCAGCGGGGCGCCCTTCACCTGGCTCTCCTCTCATCCGTTGTCTGACGCTCTACCTTTTCAGTTTTGGCGGCCGCGTCTCGTGGTGATCTGCCAGGCTTTGGAAGGAGGCAGGTACCGGTGCACGAGACAGCTCTTGCCGCCCCGAGCTCTGCTCCCGGAAACCTTCAGCCGTGTTCTTGCGCGTGCAGAAAGACTAAAGATCCCGCAATGCATGGCGGCAGCGGTGGCGTAAAGAAACTGGCTGTGGGGGAGACGAGGAGACGAAAGTGCAAGGGGACACCAGAACGCCGATCTTAGGTTGGAATGACAAGTGGGGAGACCTAAAGGTCGGTTCACACGGTGCGATTTTCTACGTTACGTTACATTACATTACGACCGCTTACGAGGGCTTGCGTCGCGAGTAGCAGGGACATCCGTGCTTTGAATGAAGGGTTGCAACTGGTTTAAGGGGTAGCTGGACGCAACGCAGTCAAACGCACTGAAACATAACTCTGCTTAGGTGCCAAACCCCGGACGCAGGTGTTTCTTTTTCTAACGCTTTCGACGAGTGCAGTGGAGCCAGAGGATGGCTTTGTCTCCACTCCATTTGTCGGACGCGTTTCAATACGAAAGTCAAACGCTGGACAACGGCGTTCCGCGTTCAAACACGTTCTGAGAGTACAGTGAAGACAAAAGGAGCTAGATTTACGCCTACCCACTAATCATTCTAAAAGAAGCTCGGCGTTCTGCCGTCCGCTTGCGATCTCCTCCCTCTCCCTCGATTTCTCGGCGCAACTTCCAATCCTTGAGAGGAACAGAGACTGATGTGCGGCTCGTGGCTACAAGCCCAGCATACTCCTTAGGGAAACAATCATTTAGGAAAAGAAGTGTATTCCGTCGAGCGTGCTATCTGCGCCACTGCAGACGTAATACAGTACCCTGCGTAAAAAAAAGATAGGAAAAGAAAAGTACACTTCTTGAACGTAGCAGCAAGAGAAAAAGAGATCCGTCTTGAGGGTGGGGCTTTGACGTTATCGTTGCGACACAGGCCATTCGTCATCAGTTCGGTTTTATTTGCACTTATAAGTGAGTCACGGCAAGCCTTTTCCTTGCAACTGTCGCGGAGAAGTCGATGCTGTAGGCTTCTTCGTCGTTTCTTATGGCAAAGCCGGGTGAGGCCGCAATGCTAGCGGCACAATACGGGAGCCAAGAACAATAAATCAAAAACAATACAAGTACGAACCGTAAATCTGCTTGTGTTTCTTCTACTACGCTCGAATACGACTGAGTAAGAGTAGATAAAACAACAACAAAACAAATATTTATATTTACCGACTAAACAACGTCAGCTTTAAGTCAACCTGAGAAGTATTTTGCAGCTTCATTTGTTTTGAAAACTTCTTATTGTGATCAGATGATGATGCGACTCAGTTGTAAGAAAACAGTTGCCAACAAGCTGTACTGTATGTTATAAAAATGAGAGAGACGTAATAAGTTGCATTCTTGGAGATTGGGAGCCGCAGTTGATGTTTGTCGTCTTATGTTGACGACTAGAAACAAAAGACGTCATTTTCGATTGCCCAGACTCCACCGCACGCTCGTTGCCCTGGGATGTAGTTTTGGCTGCGCCTGCAAGCTTGAAGTCGGGAAGCTCGCATTGAAGGCAAAACAACAAAAAGTACCTATCAACCAATCTTTCCTTTTCAGTGACTATAGTGCGACGAGGCCTTTAAAAGACGAGAGAAAAAAAAAGAATGCATGAGGAAAAAAAGTATAAAACACATCATGAAATAATAAAAACAGATTCGTCTCTGTATATACGGATATCATAAAAATGCCTAAATCATTTCTTTCTTTGTAATATATGTTTCTACAGCCAGAACGATTAAGAAATTCAGCTCGTGTGGACATGAAAACGATGTACACACTCTTTACGTTACTATACATATAGATTTTCTTTTTTTAAATACTGTCAGTCCTACAAGCGATTTTAACAGGACTGAACACACACATACAAAAAAAGAACATGCATCTTGAGTAGGATATTAGAAGTAGATCATTGAGGTACTATATGCTTATATGTAGTACCAATTAGACAGGAAAAGTAGAACATCATATATATAACACTTATTACACAATTGCACAAGGATAACAGCATTCGCATTATCAAGACACCCTAAATTATTAATCGCAGTGTAAGAGAGTATCTAGGCGATTTAGGAATGAAGTGATGGTGGTGCTGTTAGTAATAGTATTATCGAGTTGGTTCCATTCTCTGATGACTAATGGAAGTAAAGAGTACCGGAAACAGTAATTTTTGAAGGAATATTCGGAAGATGTTTTGCTATGTTTATGTCTAGTATGCCTAGTTTCAGAAAATGATACATACCTAGACATGTCAATTTTAAAATAATCTTGAAGTAGGAGGTAGAGGAACATAGCCCTAAGTTGTTTAGCTCTGTTAGCTAGGGTTAGAAGACCAGCTTGTTTAGAAGTTCGGTACGAGAGTTTGTGCGCCTCTATATATTGGAAATAAAGCGTATGCTTTACGCTGAATATTTTCAAGTTTAGTTAGGAGTGTTTTACTGTGAGGGAACCAGACTATGTTAGCATATTCGAATGTAGGCCTAACAAACTTGTGTAAGCTAAAACTCTTGTGGCTATGATTGCTAGTTTAAGTGTTTTCTTTAAGCATATGAGTTCTATTAAAGCCTCTCAAGTTACATAGTTCACATGAGCATCCCACCTTAAAGGTGCCCCGAGGAGGTTTCTGAGATTGCTTAAACATGGCTATAACTTACTCTGCTGGCTCTAAGCATCCTAGGAATGCCTAAATTATGGCGATACGCGGCCGATTTCCCTATTAAAAAAAAAGCAATCAAAGATCGCAACATACCGAGGTCATTTCAGGTGCTGGGAGGAGCATGTTCCGAAACCAGGATCACCGTCAGCCAATAGAAAGCGAAGGATCCTCGCGCCCCTGACAGGTGGAACCGCGGAGTGATATCTCGAATGCGCGCGGCTCTGTGCCCATACAGCCCGGACTACGATTCAACCCAGCGAGCGCGCGCTCGAGAGCTGACTACCGGCCACATCACTCCCGCAACAAAAAACAAAGCAAAACATAGTGCGCGGTTGTCGAGACGAGTATTGCAGCATTATGTTTCCTCTCCGCAAAAAATTTACATTTTTCGACTACTCTATTTGCTTTTATCATCTACAAAAGCATACACATTTTGTAATAACTGCGTTTGCAATCACAGCGACATGTCGCGTTTTCATTGGTCACATGTGGTCCCGGCTACCGCAACAATGCTCCTCCCATCGCCGGAGACGACCTCGGTGTGTTCGATCTTTGATTGCTTTTCTAGTAGGAAAATCGGCCGCGCATCGTTATGATTTATGGATTTTCAGAATGCTTAGTGCCCGCAGATTGAGTTATCGTCATAATTAGGCAATCTCAGAAACCTCCTCAGGGCACCTTGAAGTCTTAGGTGATCATTAAGCCTATACTTCGTTTCACCTTAAGCACAGACGCAGCCAACCTTATACAGGTGACGGAACCAATCAGACATCGTCAAAAGCACGCCATCATGGTGTCTCTCATGTTTCTGCGCGTGTTATGTCGTCGCCGAACCAATCATAAACAGAAAAAACCGAAATGACTCGCTCTTTTAACGCGTCTGGACTTACGCTGAAGCTAAGTATAAATAGTTACATTGACTGACCCGTGACAGTGTTACATCTTGAAGCCGTAAGAAAATTCAAATGTTTTTTTTTAGACATGCAAACATATTTTTAGGCGTTAAGAATCATCTGTTGGTCAGTGCACCAGTCCATTTATTACTACGTTTAGGAGAGAGAAAGAACAGTTGAAACGGCGTGACACGTGATAATGTTGCGTCCGAAACAAACGTATGATTGTGATAGATTTTTCTGCAGTACCCTCGTACTCTTTAGCTATTTGTAAGAAAATATACATCGGGCAATTACGGCTCGCATTGGACCCTAAAGTAGATGCCTAGAACAACAACAGAGTTTTACTTCAAGAGACAACACCAACAAACACGACTTTCAACTACATTTCCGTTTCGCAGTCAGCTATCAACGCGCTTCGGCTCTGCTGCACATTCTTCAGAATACAAACACAACCAATATACCATCGGCAAAAAAAAAAAAAACGTCAAAACGTTTTTTTCTTTTCAACTATAAAAAAAATAAAAAAGAATGTTGACGTAATAATTGCTTTGTAACTGTATCATTATATTTTCCGCTCGGCCGCTCCCGGCCGTTCGCACCATATCCCCATTCGACAACTATACGAAAAACGAAAACCCGGAATCACAGAAGCGCACCATCGGTAAATGAAGACAAACCGACCAGAAACGCAACCAAACCCGCCCCCCCCCCTTCCCTTAAAAAGATAAATAAATAATAAAAAATGAAAAAAGAAGTCGAGAGGCTGAAACCGACCAACAAAATAAAATAGGAAATCTATAAATAATAATAATAAAAAACGGCCGATCTCAGCAGCGCGATGAGACCATTGAACATCGGTTTCGGCGCTCGGCAACCGATTCGGAGGTCGGCAGTTACGGGTTACGGCGTTTCACGAGCTCGGATAATTTGCTCGGACCAAACTTTCGAGAGAGTGATTCTTCTTTCTGCTACCGGTGATAATGATGATGATAATGTTCATGCTGTTTTTTTATTTTTTTTTTTGGACGCACGCTGCAGATGGTTTTGAAAGCGTGGAGTACTTCCGACGTGTGACCGCGGCCGTCAGATAGACACTTTTGTTTTGTGTTCTTTTCCTGCTTTTGTGCTACAGCGATTTTGTTTTTTTCTTCTTTCTCTCAATCGTGCCGAGATTTTGCTCGAAGTTGTCGGAGGGAGGTTGGAGTTGTTTTGACGTTCTGACAACGCTGCGGGGATCCGTTTCACACGTGGTGTGTGTTGTGTGTATGTGTGTGCGTGTGCGCGTGTGTGTGTGTGCGTGCGTGCGTGCGTGCGTGCGTGCGTGCGTGTGCGTGCGTGCGTGCGTGTGTTCATAAACGCATTACAATTTGGTGGCACGACTGTTCATTACAGTGTATGAACGTGTCCATAACTTCGAACCTTTTTGCAGGCGCTTCCATCCACGCGAAAAAATATGTTCGAGAGTTTCCTTCTTGATATGCGCATATATGTTGTATTTGCATCGGCGACTTCCCTCGAAATGTGCGCCTGAGCTCGCAAAAACTGAAATATTAAAGCAAGCAGGTGCGAAGCCCCACTGCTTCTCGAGGTTTCGCGTTTTACTTTCTTTTTTTCTTTTCGGTACGCACGTATTTTTGTACTTCATTCGAAGTTTCCGAGAAACTTGTAGACAGGCCTCCCCGAAAAATAAGAAATTCAAGGAATTCACGTAATCTCTGCATTGCGCGAATAGCCGATTGGGCGTCGCAAGCTCTCACACGAAACACAAACCTTTAACTGTCAGGAAAGAACGATTACAGTATCAGGTAAACGCTCCGTCTGACAAGGTTCAAGGGCCAGGTAAGCAAAGCGTGGCTCCGGAAAAACAATCTGATTGGACGAGCGCTCGTGTAAAAAGAAAACACAAAAACAACTTTAGAAAGTTAGACACTCGGACATATGTGAATCTAGACGCTAGAGAGGCGAAGCTGACGTTTCCCGGTTACAGGCTAAAATATCACGTGGTGGCCGATTCCGTTCGTCTAGAGCTGATTTAAAAGAAAGCTGAAACATTTCTTGAAAAAAAAAACGAGTTAGAGGTGAATTCTAGCGTATTTTTATCCCGTGAATTTGAATATCACCTTCCTTTTCCCCGAAGATGTGACTAAACGCGAGAGAACACGAAAAACCTCCGACCAGTCGTGACGTCATACAAGGATCTTTGGGCCTCCAAGCGCGTGTCGCTTGTGTGGGCAGCGCGTGCAATTGCAAGCTTGCCAGGTATATTGTTTCGCACTGACACCAGTCGTGACATTTCTTTATGACCTTTTCTTTTGAAAATAGCAAGAGTGGGCGTGCGGTAGCTTTCACAGGCGCTGAAGATGCGCTAGAGCTTAGATTCCGAAACCTCCTGGTATGACGTCACGCCCCGGGAAGGAGGGGCACCGGCGGTACTTTATAAATTAATTTCCGCAACCTCCATGCACCAAATTAAAAAAAATAATAAAAGAAATCTAAATATTCTGTGATCCTGGAGGCCAAGTGAAGACGATTTAATTGTTTTCTCTCAAATACAGAACCGCTTCAGTTTCCCTTTAAGCAGCTGTCAAACTGCCCTTACGTCATAGAGAAGACACGGAGTTCACTGGAGATGCGACGACAAAATTAGGTGTGCACAATTCAAAATAATATTTTAGAGTAGTACGCACCAGTGACTGGCGAGAAAAAAAACAAATTAAAAAGGCTTTACTAATCATGTCTGCATCATTGACGGAACCCCAAGATAACAATAACAATAGCTGATAAAAACAAAGCAAAAAAAAAGAAAAGACACACACACACACAAGGAGCTTGCCTTACGAGTCGTCAAATAGTCAAAATAAAAGAAAAATACAAACGAAAAAAAAAATACAGGCCTAAATTTAGCCTTCTATCTCCATAAAAAGGTCTCGGTTTTCTTTCTTCGTTTTCTTTATCGCGATAAACTCCACCGAGAGCTCCATGTGCTGCTTGATGTTTCCCTTTCAAGTTCCCGATCTCTGCTCATCGCGCACTCGTGCTCCTCTCAGAACCGGCCAGCTATTTATACCTGTATCGCAGGCGCGCGTTCTCCTTCACACGGATTACATACGCACACACACACGCGAGCGCACACACGCTCGCCGGTATGCACGAACATCGATTATGTGCTCTCCGCGTCCTCTTCGCTTGCCATCGCTCTCGAGTTTTGCCGTCATCTCAAGGAGGAACTTCTTTTTGGGTCCCCGTCGTCCGAATTTATGTTCGTGGAATTTGTTTCTCAATCTTTTTTTTTTCTTTTTTTTTTTTTTTTATTTTGTATTATTATTGCGCGTTCTCTTTGTTGGCGTCTCGCCAGTTTCTACTCTCCGGCCTTGAGGCGAATCTTGCCGAGAGTGGAGGTTCGCTCTTGGTCGACTTACCCCCATTTTTTTCTGTCTGGAGGGGATGAATGCACGACCCTTTCAGTAAATGGGGAGGCATTTTTTTTTTCGGGGGAGGGGGCGAAAGGCAGATTTGGAACAGAAGCGAGCACAGATTGGCCGCTGGCCTGCTCTCAGGGAAAGTGCATGACGATTGCGGATGACCCTCGTCTTGTTTCCCATCCAGAATGTTTCTTCCCCCTTCTTTTCCCTATCTTTGATGCCGACTCCCGCTACTTTTTCTATCTCTACTCTTTTCTTTTTTTGCATACTGCCCAATTTTTGTTTGTTTCATAGTCCTCCACTCGACCCTTTGTGCGATTTCGACGTATACGCAGCCGTGACAACCGGGTTTGCGACGGAGGGGCATATGTACATAACAAAATTAAGTCAGTCGCGATGTCAGCGTGTACTGTTGTATCCTAGTTTACTGAATGCCTGCTCGAGCGTATGCGTTCAAGTGTAATTTGGGGTATTCATTCACTTGAGACGTGCTCTTGGAAACATGGAGTGGACTTAAAGAGAAATCGCAAGAAAGTAAAAACAAAAAGTGTGATTGTGCTATACTTTGACGTCCCATGCGCGGTCATTGTGTTGCCTTCCGGCTAAACGATTACTCCCTGTTTACATCTGCTGTGCTAAAACGTTTTCTGTAATTCATCGCCTTATCTAGTATGCTGAATGGGGTCAGTTCTTTTAATGATTAAAACTGATGAATCAATAAATAGACAAATAATCCATACCTAAAAGTGTCCCCTTCATACCAGTGCAATAGTTATTCCTGCAGACAAACATGCTTTTGTTAGTGAAAGATGAGCACCCCACAAATATAATTTGAATTAATACCACACAATTGCAACTCGAAAAAAACAAAAACGTTTACATTTTTTAGTTACTTTTTCAATAATCAAGGGCTGCGCTTTCGTCAGTGAAATTCCCATGTAACCAAAGAAAACAAAAATATTTTTATACATCAAACGTAATAATGCATGAACAACAAAAAAAAACAGTGCAGCCTGAAATGCGAAAGTTAGGGCTAATTATTGTATAACGAACAAAAACAATGATGACAAGACTTCAAACCTGGCGTATAATGAAAAACAAAATCTGAACCCTACTTTTGCGGAAACAATTTGTTTTGCAGGATCATCAGGTAAAAAGAAACGCTAATTAGTATGAAAAAAGAAGAAGGTATTGGGGATTTTGTTAGAGGTGTGTTTTTGTTTTACGATATCATTTTCTTTCAACGCACATTTCTGGTTCGTTTTGATCCTTCGTGAAGCAAAACAATCTAAAACAAACAAAATATAATGAAAAAAAAACTTCAAGAAACGCAGACAAAGGTTTTAACGTGGCGTTTGGAGCAACTTGCATCTTTGCGAAACGTTTACGTTCCCGATGAGGGCGTAAAGTGCGCTTCAAAAGCTTTTCCTCTGGCATATAAAAATAAACTTCAAACTGAAAAAAAAAGCGACGGCATGCATCTCTTTATTGATAATGCCTTTACAAAAGCGAATCTAGGATCAATGGGATGGATCGAGTCATGAATGTAAGCACTCACACGAGAAAATTAACTCTTGAAAGAAAAAAAAAAAGACGAAGTTTGAACGTTTATTCTAGGGCGCCCGGATTCAATTAAAACCCTGTTTTCAACGTATCTTTTGGTGGCAGTGCGCGCTTTTTTGTTTCTCGTTTTTTTTTTTATTCTGCACACTGTTTTGAGAGCCTTTTAGCTGTTCTGAGTTCCGACATACGTAGTCGTAGCAACCGGAAAAATACGACGGATTGGTATGGGTAACACAATCAGGTCAGTCGCAGTGTCAGTGTACTGACATGCTGGCATGTCAGCAGGAACATGCATTTGCTCGGTTGTCTGCTCCAGCATGCGTATACATTTGCGTGCGGAATGTAGTGCGTTCCTCAGGTCGAGAAGAGATGACCTTTCAGGAACATAAAGTTCACCATAGCCTCCTCTATACTCCCAAAGCCGGGCAGTCCGACGACGGAGCCATAGAGTGCCCGGTCGCAGATATGGAGCGCGAGGATCTGGTAGCACAGAGCATCAAAGAGCCGTTTCTCGGGGGACCTAGAGTAACTGTATAGGCTCTGCTTGCCGAGGCCAGAGTACGCGCGTTCCTTTTCGCTCGCGCCGCCGTCTCCGTATTGGCGAAGGAGTGGTCACGTGGGCAGGAACTGGAGCCGACTAACGTGCGGGCAAGCGGCCTTCCAGAGCGCCGAGTTTCGGGGGTACATCATGCGCCGCTTTGCGCTGGAAAAATAACGCAGATCCTGGGCCGAAAAATCGAACGAGCCGAAAGCTTCCTGCGTCATTGAACATTATGTGCGTCAGCTGGGTTCTTAATACAATCCTCTTTTTTTATAACGCGGAGAACGATGTTTCTGGAGCATCCGTTTCCAGGTATCGAGAAGCAGACGACACGCACGACGATCGGGGCGTTGCCTCGCGTCTGCGCCGCGGCGCGCGGTGCGGCCTTCGCCGGAGTGATACGCGATAACGCGACCGGCGCATCCAGCCATCTTGGCGAGTCGGCGAG
The DNA here is from genome assembly GCA_037355805.1 of Ixodes ricinus. Classification (NCBI taxonomy): domain Eukaryota; kingdom Metazoa; phylum Arthropoda; class Arachnida; order Ixodida; family Ixodidae; genus Ixodes; species Ixodes ricinus. The sequence continues at coordinate 11,672 of JAZHYW010056193.1, forward strand.
CTCTCGTACCGAAAGCGACGGGACGGCGTTTTGCCGTCAGTGCTGCATCGTTTACCGCAATGAATTGACGACTTCACTTCCTGCAGGACCCGCAGGATCCGCGGGTGCGATTTTTGCAATCGAGAGGGAAACAGGGAAAACAACGGGAGGACGATGGCGGCGAATGCAGCGGCTCCTCGCCGCACTACTTTTCCCTTGCGCAGCGCGCCTCAGCGCGCTTTGCACTCGCATCTGCGCCTTCGCGTCCCCTGCAAAAACCGAGCCGCGGCTTCCCGCAGTGCTTGGCCTCCAGAATGGCACCATTGCGGTACTCTGCTTCGCGCAAGCGGAGCATATGCAGTTACTTCTGGGGGACCTGGACGTCAGCGCACAGCTTTTGCAGCGGCGAGGACCCAAAACATACTTGTTCACTCGGGAGAAGTGCGTTTCGAAGTCTCGCCGCAGTGGGGCGCCAGTCACGTTGCTCTCTGGTCCGTTGTTTGCCGCTCCACCTTTTCCATTTCGGAGGCCGCTTCTCGTGGCGATCTGCCAGGCTTTGTCAATATATAGGAGGCTATGAGTTCACGCTGCAAACAGTGAGCGACTCGGACGAAAATGGGGAAAAATTATTTTCGCCGCCTTGCATGATTCGTACCTGTTCGTATGTTTGGACGCCAATTGGTATATACATAAAGCTCAGATATTTCATCTTACGGGATCAGTTGGTTCTCATGGACCTTGTTTACATAGGGGATCTCAGTATGGTTCTTGAAAGCCGGGAAAGCGTACTATTGAGAGGAAAGTGTATTCAGTCTCCGGAGGAAAGCTTTGGCTGGAGGTTTGTATCTCGTTTTATTTTGTATATGTTCCCATGACGGGAGTGTGCCGCGTGCGTAGCGAAGTTGGAAGCGCATGCGGCTGCTGCTGTGTGAAGGAATGGGCTTCGAACCCAGCTCGACAGCCCACGCTGCCAAGTGGACGGAGCGCACCCAAGTGGATGCAAGGCAGCGACACCTGGCATCGTCTACAAAAGGGGACGGCGATCCCGCGCCGCGTCCAGTTCGGCAGCAGTGCACTGGAGGCACTTTTCTAAGCGTACCACTCTGCTTGTAGGTGAGAATTTTTCCACCTTTAGAATATCCCTGCCTGGGTGCACTGCTGCCGAACACAGCTGTTCTAACTGGGGTATCTTTCTTTTGTCCGTTTCTCGTTTTGTCTGTCCATCATGACCAAGGATGGGAAGGAAGCGAAAGAGTTTGCAAAAGCAATCGACGATCTTCGGCGCGAACTAAGGGCAGACCTACGAAGCCTAAAAGAAAGTACAAAGTTCTGCAGCGACACTTGCGATAAGGTGGAGTCAATTGGAAGTGATCTAAAGCACCTGAGGAAAGAGATACAGGAGTTGACAAAGAAGAACTCCGAGCTTCAGAATGAAAATCAAAGACTGAGTCAGCGTGTAGAGGAACTAGAGCATTACCAACGCTCAAATAATCTTGAGATAAAAGGAGTGCCCGATGAGGGTGATCCCAATGACGTTGTCAAAAAGATTGGGGACGCGTTAGACGAACCTATCACAAACGCAGATATTGACATTTGCCACAGGGTTCCGACATCAAAACCTGGCGAAAAAAACATTATCGTGCGCTTCGTACAGCGCACGAAAAGAAACGCTGTCCTCATGAAAGAAAAAAACACACACACACAAAAAAAACGACTCAGTACTGAAGCGTTGGGCTTCACTGGGACCAGGGTGACAACGCCTGTGTTTGTCAATGAGCATCTTACGCGACAATGCAAACAACTGCTTGGGGCAACTATCGCTAAAAAAAGAGAAGTCAGGTGGAAATACGTCTGGACTGTGGGCGGAAAAGTGTATGCGCGAAAGGATGATGGGTTGAATATCTTGAAGGTTACATGCACGGCCGATTTGGAAAGAATGACGTAGACAGGATTGTTCTGAACACTGCTTCAACATTGGTACCGTTTTACTACGATCATGCTGGATCAGGATTGTGAATACTATACTAGTGTGCATTTCAACGATAGGTACAGAAACTATAGGCCCCGTTTTTCTCCAATTCATCTAAATACTAGAAGCATAAGTAGAAAAGACGCCCTTGATTTGTTCTTTAACTCACTGTGTGTACGTTTTGACGCATTGTTGTACACTGAAACTTGGATGCGAGACAATGAGATACCACCGAGTTTTGCTAATTACAACTGTGCCAATTTAAATAGAGGTAAGAAAAGAGGAAGTGGAATTTTGATATACATGGTAGATTCAATCTCTTTTACTGTTGTGGACGAATATTCCGTGATAGACACAGATATTGAGTGCCTAGTCCTGCGCACAAAGAAAATGTTAATTGCCGGAATATAAAGACCGCCAGCAGGAATGAAATATGTGTTTTTGAAGTTTTTTGATACCTTACTCCATTTTCTTTCTTCAACAAAACTGCCGTTTATGATTATGGGCGATATAAACATTGACACAGTTTCAAATGACGTGTATGCTAGAGACCTTAATGACCAAATTTTGTCTTATGGTTGTTCAAACATGATATCCCAACCAACTAGGATAACAAGTGAAAGTGCCGCATCCATACATGTGTGTGTAACAAATGTAAACCAAACTGAATTGTTTTCTGGCATCTTAAGTCAAGACATTAGTGACCATCTGCCTATTTTCTGCCTCAGCCGCGTTCCAATAGAACAAAACAAAACCGACCCAGTAAATTACTGCTACCGAAAAATAAATGATGAATACTCTATACACTTTTCAAGCACTCGTTGAGCGATTTGACTGGACAACCATCTACCCAGAACAGAGTGCTGAAAATGCCTTTCGAAATTTTCAGAAGAATTTATGAAAATATATGACCTCACCTTCCCTATAGTAAAATCAAGAACGGTGAAATCAAAATTCCGAAAGCAATGGCTGAATGATGAACTATACAAGAAAATTAGAATGAAGAACAATATGTACCACGCTTTCATGAAATCCCGTGACAAAACCTTGCTAACTGAATTTAAAAAAAATTAGGAATAAACTAAACTCAGACTTAAAAATGCAAAATCGGAGTATTTTCTGCGCAAATTTGAAGGCAACTACGATAACCCTAGAAAGCTATCGGACATGGTAAATAACCTGACAAACAAAGATAAGGGTGTGTATAGTGCGCATACAATATCCGTTGACGGTAGAAATGTAGCCGTTGAAGAACTTGCAAATATCATGAATGAACATTTTATAAATATTGGTGCTCCTCGGGAAAAAGATTCTGACTGTGAAATCGGTGGTACAGCTTAAGACATCGAAAATATCAAGCTCTATATAATGCTTGCACCCACATTCCCGAATGAAATAAGTAATTTGATTAAACAAATTAAGACGAGTGTAGCAGCTGGGATAGACAAAATCAAGCCCTTACCAATTAAAGTTGTGTCAAATGTAATAAGCCCGATCTTGTCATATATCGTAAACATCATGTTGCAGACAGAAATTTTTCCAGACGATCTCAAAATTGCAAAGGTCAGCATGGTGTATAAGGGCGGAAATAAAAATGACTTGAAAAACTATAGACCAATATCGGTGCTGCCAATATTTTCTAAAATATTTGAAGGTGTGATAAACATTAGATTGCAAAAGTTTTTTTACCAAGCACAATGTAATCAAAGAGTCCCAATACGATTTCCAAAAAGAAAAATCAACTGAATTATCACTTACGGATATAAAAGACAGAATTATAACAAATATTGAAAATAGATTATACACCTCGGATTATTTCTCGATCTAAGTAAGGCATTCGATTCTATACAGCATGATATTTTACTCTCAAAACTTCAGTCTTATGGCATACGAGGAATAGCATCGAACTTAATTGAATCTTACCTTCGAAACCGTAAACAGTTTGTTTCTGTCGATAAAGTCAGATCCCAGGAATTAGAAATAAAACATGGCGTACCACAAGGCTCTATATTAGGCCCGCTACTCTTTCTTGTGTATATAAACGACATAACCGATATTCCCAATTCTCCTCATCTGGTAATGTATGCTGACGATACAAATGTCTTCTTCAGTAGCAACACAAAATCATCCTTACAACAAAAGGCTAATGATTACCTTGTAAAACTGTCAAAATGGTTGGAAGAAAACGAACTCAAACTTAATGCAGAAAAAAACAAAATATATAATATTTAGACCCATAAACAAACGCGACAATAGCCAAATACATCAACAATTCAATGACCTCCCAATAGCTCAAGTAGAAGAGCAAAAGTTTCTTGGAGTCTGGTTTAATGAAGAACTGACCTTGACAACTAACATTACTAAATTAAGGGGGAATTATCAAGAGTGTCGGAATCAAGAGTGGTCGGATGCATGTATAAAATAGCAAACTTAATACCCAATTGGCTTACCAAAATCTTATATTACTCGCTGTTTTACTCGAGGCTCTGTTATGGAATTATGGTATGGGGAACAACCACGTCTACAAAGTATGGTAAACTAATCATACTTCAAAAAAAGGTTCTGCGAATTTTGGAAAACTACCATGGCAATATTCGCGAATTTCATAGCAGTCCTTATTTTATTAAGCATAACATGCTCAAAGCAAATCAAATATACTATTTCAAACTTATGCAGAGAATACACAAAAAAAACTCTACCGAGTGGATGAATCTGCTTCACAACTTTATCTATTGAGAAATAGTAAACGTAGAACTCCTAAGGTGCGTACAAACTATGGAAAACAGAAAATTGATTATCAGATTCCTGCATTACTAAACACTATGGAAGATTACACTGATTTTACACAGTCATTTTATAAATACAAGAAAGAGATTAAACAAATACTTATAGACAAAGACATCTGTTACGCGTTGTAGAAATGTTTTTTTTGTCTTTTTTAATGGTTACCTTGGGTCCTCCACAGGACATGCAAATACCAAAACTGCTGAGTATTCCTTGTTTATTGTGCGGTATGAAATGAAAATTTTGTTTAATGTGTTGCATGAAATGTATTTTGCGTACACAGGCATGTATTGAAGCAGAAACGAATGCTACAAAGCTGTATACCGTGCCACCTTTTGCACTTCTGTAAACTGCGGGGGGTAGAGGCCCAGTCAGGCAGAAATGCCTTTTGCCACTACCTCATCCTACCGGGCTTGGCCCGTGAAAAACCCAATAAACTTTCAAACTTTCAAACTTTCAAACCTGGTTCGTTCTTCTAAAACTTCAGTACTCTTCTGGAAAGTTCCAGCTCATTCTAGGAATGTTCCGGGTTCGGACCATTCCTGAAGGTGACGCGTGTATAAGAGCAGTGGTAACGCGTTGCTTCGGGACAGTCGCCCTCCAGTCGCCGACGCAAGATGCGTGGTACTTTTCTTTTTCTTGATGTTAGTAGGCACAAGTTCACCGTATTAAATTTTAATATTAAGTTTTAGATTCAAGTGTTTTTTTTTATACGTAAAAATATCTCCTGTATTTCATTTTATTTTTCAGGGATGTCAAAGAACATGTTTGATATTAGCTGCTTTTATGCGTCTTTTATTTTACTTTCTTTTTGTTTCCTCTTAATCTGAACAGGTCAACAACAGGCTATTTTCGGTGTGTATCAGTTTTGTTTCTGATGCCGAGAACTAAAATTAAAGTATATACTCACCTTCAGTACATCAATCACCCTTACAAATTTGCTACGCAATTAAATTAGCTTTAAGAATGACTGCGCATTCTTCTGTTTGTGTATCGGTGTTTTGCGAATCCTAGCAATACCTGCTATTATTTTTTTATGTATCTAAAACAATTTACACTTCGTTTGCAGCCCCATAAAGTAGCTGTTGACAGTTCTATCATTCAGCATAGTCATTTGACGAGATACCTTGATTCGTTAAATGATTGCGACAAACCACAAAACAGCCTTTGATTTTATATTGCGATACAAATCATGGGGATACACAAATATATAAATGGACCAAAAAGTCCAACGAGCCGGCTGGACATATGCGTAAATTTTAGCGTCTGTTCTGTCATCACGCGGAATCCGAGAATCGAAGGGCAAATGCGAGAATCTGTCTGCAAGAGCGCTAGTATTTGGCTCAAGTGTCGTAACCAAGGTAGTGTACATTCTAACCAATACGCACAGAAACCAATATTTTTATGTCGCAGGCATTAAAACATTTCAAAGTAAATCCTGAGACTCATGCTGGGTATTCGATGTAAACCTGTAAGGAAGAGTTTGTGCATTACGTTAATGAAACGCAGCCGGGAGAAGTTATGCCCAGAAAGGGGCACATTTCGATTTGTGGCCTCCTCCCATGGGTTTATAATGCAGCAATTTAGTACCTTTTTTTATGCATGCTACGTTCAAAATATACATGGTCGTTTCCAGGAGGCAAAACAACACTCCGTATGGCATTGACACCAAAGTTGCGTTAGTCTGCTGTATGCTGCATTACTTGCAAATAAGGGACACCGGTTTAGACGCAATGTGTAACAACCGGTCGTTCTTGACAAATTTTAACGAACTTCGAGCACAGCTCGCGCGAATGATCAAATGCATAATGCTATTTGCGGCGTGCCTGAACTACAGGGGGCGCTTGTCTAGCTATCATCGTCATCGTTTGTGACGTAGCTGGTAGAATAGACCGAGCGGAAGGCGCAGATTCCTCGGCACGTGTCACTGGTCGGCTCGCTTCATCCGTTGTTTGGGTATCGCGGCAAAACCTGTTTCACGCGTTACGGTTTATGTGGTGGAGTAATATTCCTGGTATGAGATGTTATATCCGAGCTTGAAAACGCGTAGTCGTGCTAAGCAAACGCTTACGTCGCTTACGTCTTGAAACGCCAAAATGGTGGTTAACTATTCGCTACCCCAAAGCTAAAATGCTAGATAATAATAATTAAAAAAATATTTACCGCTTTATCTTAATGCAGGTGATACCACGGTGAACAGGGTATAATTTTTATTATCTAAACGAGAGGCAACTGAGGGAGAAATAGCTCAAGTAAACATATACATGAAAGCGACTTCGTGCACCCTGTTGGTTCGATTGCCTTTTGTGAGTGCTGGCCTCTAATTAATTTCAAGGCGATTCCTTTTTCTGCATTTTGCAAACAATAAACAATTGTTTCTCTGAAACAACTGACTGGAAAAGCGAGAGGTTGGCCGGGGTGCGGTTATTTGCCATATCGACGGGAAACGTGCAGAACAACCTCCACAATCGAAACCTATAAGATCTGTAAAGTCGGTGGCACTTCACAAAAATTAGCTATACACCGCTTGTGAGTCACGAACTCTTTTTTTTTCTGTGTTTGTGGTTTAAGCCAGCTCTAAGAATTACGCAAAAGTTATTGTGCACTTTTCAGCAAGAGATTTCATATTTATTTGCTCTTTCTCGCGTGAGTTGAAAAGTGGTGGCACTCAGTGTGCAAATAGTCCCCTATTACTTCCGGTTCTGAACAACAAGGCGGGTTTGGCAGTATTTGTGAAATCAAATATACACGCTATCTTCTGGAAATCGCCACTTATAGCACGGCTAGACTTAATTCACTCTTATGATGAAATGACTACGAATAAACAATAAGGAAATATACGTGAACCTGAAGTGTGCCGGGGATACCCAATAGATGGCGCCACTGAGTTTGTTGCCAAACAAAAAGCAAGGGGCGAATAATTATATCTTTAGCGAAAATTGAAAAACAACAAAAGAAATGGACCATTGACCTTAATTGGTCTGGCCACGCCCGGCAATTTATTAAGTTGGAAGTCCAGTTTTTTGCTTAAAGCAGAAGTTCCGATCTAGCAAACTCAATTGCCACACATACGATGCAGGAGAGTGAAAGCGACACGGCGAAAGAACAACAATCACTTAGACTTGATACGCACGGTGCCCTACGAATGCTGCACTCTAAGAAATCTGGAGCACCTGCTTTCCCGCAAAGCACTTAGCAGAGCCAATCACTGCAACCTACGGAGGGAGATTGACGAATGACGAGACTGATAATAAATTTCAACCTAAAAAAAAACGGTATGCGTTTGTGCATCGAGCCTGATGTTTCATCGTGTTCAGTGCCACAGTGCAGTACCGTTTTTGTGGTTCTAT
>JAZHYW010056194.1:0-24710 GCA_037355805.1 Ixodes ricinus
TATAAGGTATGCTATCTTTGCAGGGCCGTGGGTGGCAGCCGTCGTAGTGCAAGTATTTCTGACAATCCGTAGTATTTCTGACGATCCGTAGTCTACAGACGCTCACGCAATCTTAGGGACGCCATAGTTAGGTCTAAGACAACTCACACTGAAAGCACTGGCAGTCGCCCTTGTGGAAGAACAAATTGCGAGGTGTGTCAACACGTGACACCTAAAACCACGGTAGAGAGTACGAATTCCAATTTCACCTACAGAATCCACGGAAACTTAAACTGCGGCACAAGTAATGTGATATACCTCCTGACATGTGGCACCTGCGGTAAGCAGTACGTGGGCCAAACTAGCACACCTTTCCGATTGAGGTTTAACAATCACAGGGCGCATGTAAATACATTTCCCAAATTCCCCCTTTCAAAACATATGGCTTTACCCAAACACACGTTTGACAAACTGGACGTCACATTTTTACAATCCAATTTCAAAAGCAACCGTGAGCGCGAGCAGAGAGAATCGTATCTTATTTACAAATTTAATTCAATCCGGGCCGGTATTAATGAACATCCCGGTATAATGTCATCTATGCATGCAATCCACCTTGATCGCCCTGTAGCGGAGTGACTGTAGCTAATTCAATCCCATTAGTACAACCCTTTAATTTTTCCGTGTACCTTTCTGTATTACCTGTCGATGGGTCAACTGGTCATGAGCTTCAACAGGCACTTTCCACCTGTTGGTCCTTTTTGAATGTTCTGGGACTGTGGTTAACACTGTTAAATTTGCGTTTTTTATTTTTTTTTTTAATGCAGGGGATTTGTTGATGCACTTTGGCCGAGCGTTTGCTTGATTTACTGTGCACGCTTTTTTCAGTTCTTTTTTTTTTTAATGCTGGGGGTTTGTTGATGCACGTTGGCGTTGATTTACTGTGCGCGCTTATTTCATTATTTCTTTATTTTTATTATATATATATATGCAGGGAGTTTGTCTGCGTTTTGGCGTTGATCTACTGTTCGCGCTTATTGCATTCTTTTTTTTTTTACTGTGTTTTGTTTGGTTTTACGTCTTTCCGCGGCGTGCGTTGCTGGCCATCTGGGCCGATCCAACTCTGTGTACGTGATGCGCCCTCCGCTGTGACGGCGCGCTGCGTTCCTGGGGTCACGAAAACTGACGCGGCCTTTGTTTGGCTCCGATGGCTGGCGGCGTCTGCTGCGGCCGGGCGTGAAAAAAAAACAGAACAAAACAGTGATTTTTTTTTTTTGGGCATTTTACACGTGATTTGACACGTGACGCGACTCGGGTGTGGAAAGCGAAAACAACTCTGTAACCGATTTTGGGTACCAGTCTTGAAGAAGGCTTGTCTCAAGCCGAAACGTCGACTCACTAAATGCCTTAAAACTCCAACAACGTTTCGAAGTGCGACTTCATTACTTTATAGTCTTCGGCATCCTACGCTATATTTTCTTTATTACATATATATATATATATATATATATATATATATATATATATATATATATATATATATCGGTGGTTTCATTTCAACTCAGGCACGTATTTGAAGTCCACACTTTTATTTTGACGAAAAAAATATATGTTTTGGCGAAAACCCTTTTCTGACAGGGAGTGCAAACCGCAAGTTCGGGGAATTTTTCGTTCTCGAGTTATGGACACTTTAAGCAGCCGAGGCGCAAACAGACCTTTCTCTCGCCTGTCAGAGCTGTCATGTTTCACTCCTTTCTACTTTTTTCCTTTTGGTAGTGCAATGTAACTTTTTTGGGCCACTCTCAAAATATAAATTATTTATGGTCAATAACTTTAATGTGATCATTTATCTTCAGCTTTTTGTTTTAATATATTGTCAAATTGTGTCCCTTTGACAATATTTGTCGAAGTTTGACCGGTCCACCGTGTGACCTATTTGAGATATTGTAACATATTTAGCCTTTTTCGAGAAAGCTAAGAGTATACTCTTTCTATTAATAACAAATTTAATGTTGTGTGTAAAAGAGAAAGGGCTGTGTATTGTCGTAAAGCAAGGACTATTTAAAAATAGTTTTGCAAATTGGAAGTCTATTAAAAAAAAACAATTTTTTCTTTGGTTGATCATTTTCTCTAGCTAGCTATTGCAGTGATTTATAGAGCGACACAAGAATATTATGCGAGTATCTACACAATATTGTTGGCAAATACTCCGAATATACGGTTCTTCCCATCCACACGATGTCCAGACAATATCGTTTGAAAAGCGGGGCCGTACCAGCACAATATCACTGGAGTACTGCCAGCGTCGGCTGAGCATCCGCCGGGCATCGCGTGTCAATCGAGTGCCGTCAGTGTCGTCCGAGTAGCCGCCAGATATCACCCGTGCATCCACAGAGTACTTAGAGAGTCGGCTGAGTATCCGCCGGGTATCGCGTATGTCAATCGAGTACTGGCAGTGTCGTCTGAGCACCCGCAGGATATCGCACGTATATCTACAGAGTACTTGGAGCGTCGGCGATATAATCCGTTGCAACACAAGATGGTAGGGCGAGGGTAAGACGGGCCGGAAAGGAGGAAGCAGACGGAACGCTGGAGAAGAGAGGGGACACCTCTTTCTCTCTTTAGCGTTCCGTCTGCTTCCTCCTCCCCGGCCCTTCTTACCATCGCCCTACCTTCTTGAGTTGCAACGGACTATAGATACCGCACAATTTATATGTTACAAAAATATTTTTATTTGCTCACGCCACCATTACGCTTCGGGCTTTTTTGGCATCTTTATTATACTCACATGCAGATACATTACGCATACCACAAGCATCAATTGAACATATACATTGAGCGCATACACATACACGGCACATACAAACATTAGCCCAATAGCACACTAACCAACACCTCCTAGAAATAAAGCCGTAGCGCCCTTCTCGTGACGTCGCAACGCAATGCCATCGGGGGCGCGCGTCGAAGCGAATGCAACGCGCGTGGATCGACCGTCATTACGCGCTTTCAGTCACATACAGCGTGTCTTATTAGCTAAAATGAAAGCTGCACATAGCAACGGGTCTAGAAAACATTTTATTGCACTGGCAAAACATTACACCGCTAAATAATCGTACGAAATGGCAAGAGGAATGCGTATAAGACGTCTATAGAAAAATGTGATTGTTTTAAGTCGAAAACATTGAGTCACGCAATTATTACTGTAGGAATGCATGTTTTATACAGAAATACTTCGGCGAAATGGCGAGACACGCAGTGATTTGACAGAGCAAAACAGACCACAGTTAAAAATCAGGTAGACGTAGTCAACGCGGAAACGGCTAGACAAGTGTCACTTACGATCATGTAAGCGACTGTTATCGCGTGCAGTCACTGAATTCTTGCATTATACCCCAGGCCACATGGCAAAACTAATGTAATTTCAATCGAATTGCGTTATGGGGTCGACAAGTCAGCTTGCGACGCTCATATATTCACTCAAGACCGCGAACTGATTAAATCTCATATCATTTAATGAAAATATATTAACTTTTCCGTGTGGCAGGAGTACTAAACTTACTATTTAGTCAACTAATTTACCTATGGGCTCGAGCTGCCTTAAAACAAAATATAACTTATTTTGTACACAATAATACTATTACCTTAATACAGTTAAGATTCTAGTATAAACGCGGTAAAGACAATAAAATAACATTAGGATGAATAAACACATAAGCACCAACAACGCACTTTCAATAGTCACAAACTTGTTATTCACCTTCCAGTAAAAACTAGAATATTACCACGCATATTTACAAATGTCGACGCAACAGCACGCGGATAACGATGAAGAACAACACTCCATTCATCACGAGATTTAAAAACAAAATCGACTGCAGCACTTTACTCGCGTCCTACATGACCAAGAAAACTCATAAATAAGTTGTTTCTCACCTGTCGATCGTATCCATACGTCCCGCTCTATCCGCCACGAAAACATTTGAACACGAACGCCAAGACGTCTCTTGGTCGAGAGAGGGCTCTATCGATAATGACCAGTGTCATCGTTGACTAGTTGCCACACATGTCACTCAAACCGTAGCAGGACTTGTTCCGCGAATGCACGTAAATGCCGTAGTATCAGGCGAACACAAAAAAAAACTACCCGAGAGCCGAGACTCCGGTGACGACGGAAAAACTACGGGAAGGAAACAAGTCTCAAAACAACCAAACACGACAGCGCCAAGCGCCGATACTGGCGCGTCGGGGACCGAAGACAAAAGAAAGACCGTTGGTGCAGGTTAGTCAGCGTGCGGGCGAAACTCGTAAACAACACGTGATCAGGAGAGGAGGAGCCCGTTCAACACTGTCTCTCTCCCTCTCCCTTTCCAAGGCGCCAGCGAGTCTGGTCACGTGAGGTGTAACAAGGTTGGGTTCACTCTCCGTCTTATTATGCCTCCTCTCTCGCTCGTGTCGTCCCGTCTCTCTCCTCTCCCTTTCCAAGGTCTCTTTTTGGGAGGAAGATCAGGATTGCGTCGGCGCAATATAACAGATATTCTGTGGACATAGGCCGTGTCAAAATGGTACCGGCTTTCTTTCAATCTCATTTTCGAATCGGCCGAAAATGCCTAATACTGCGCAGTTATTGCCGATTCAGAAACGATATTCAGGGAAGAACACGGTTCGTGTACCATATATATCATGGTTGCATCGCCGCAATATAACAGATATTCCGTCGACATCGGCAGAATCAAAATGGTACAGGCACAATTTTCCCGATACAACGGAAAAATCGGCAATACTCGCACGACTTTCCCGACCCGAGGCGAATATCGCCCCAATATTGTGTGCTGCCTGGGATTAGTATATATAAAAATATAATATTTTGTTTGTATGCCAGCTATAAAAGTTTGAAATCTGATTTTGTTTGACTGTTTTGTCAGTAAATGAACTTACTTGTAAAAATACACTAATTCAAAACTAGCGCCTCTTATTTTTTTAATACATACCTGCGAACACACTTATTCTCCGAAAAATAATTTTAACGCGATTATTAATATAAAATATAATTTAGAAAATTTGCCAATATGCCGTTTTTTGACGATATTTGTCAAAGTTCACCAGCTCTTTCGTGTGACCTATATAAAGTGTCTTAACATATTTAGTATTTTCAGAAAGCTTAGAGTATACTCCTTCAAATGATAACAAATGTGATGTTGTGTGTAATAGAGAAAGGCCAGTATTTTTTTTTACAGCAAAGACTATTCCGAGAGTTTTGCGAATTGGAGGTCGATTTTCTAAAAAGCCTACCTTTTATTTGGCTAATTGTTTTTTTCTAGCTGCCTATTGCAGTGCTTTATAGAGTAAAGTAAGCATAAAATGTAATATTTTGTTTGTATGGCGGCTATAAAAGCGTACAGTTTGGTTTTTGTTCACTGGTCGCCCAGTAAAACCAGTGACTAACAAAAATAAACTAACTCAAAATTAACCCATCTGAAATTTTTAGTAGCTACCTATAACTTCCTTTAGTAAAAGAAGACGCTAACGGCGAGTTATGCAAATAGAGCGTCTAGGTCATAATATCCTCAATTTTTTTTTAATTTTCAAACCGCTTTCTTGGGGCAATATTTGACGAAGTTCAGCAAGCTGTGCTGTGTGATCTATTCAATATATATTTATTATATTTGCATCACCATAAAGCTCCAATTAAGCTATTTCTTTTCAGTTTAAGTTACACATTTCGCTCTAAACATATAACGCGGAACAATTGCCTGAAAAACGAATATATAGAAAAACTTGCAAGTTTGAAGATGATTTGCTAAAAAAAGACACCTTTTATTTTTTTTCATTTTTTATTCACAGTTAGGTAATATAGCAGTCTGTCAGGAACTACTAACAAAAATTGTCATATATTGTTTGTATGGCCGCTATTTAGACTCGAATCTCGTGCTATGAGAGTTTTGAACGGGACTTCGCATAGACGCTTAGCTGAGCAGAAGCTTGACCTATGTAAGGTTTTCTACTTAATATTAGCACTTACCTCAATATCTCAGCGTAAAAGCCAGTGAAGCAACAATATTTATTCTAACAATATTTATTTACTTATCACTGGGTGATTTGCAAGGTATGTGAGCTTCGCCCTATGTATTGACGGAGAAGATACGTAACATCTGAACTCCAGGACAAACTTAAGTTCAGAGGAAAAAGTCTAAGTAACGCGGCATGAATTACTGAAAATATAAATGAAACCTAAACACATGACTAACACATTTGAAGCCTTACACGCTACGAAAAGCTTGTTATTTTACGAAAGAGTCCGTATGTGCACAAAAGAAACCGTACTTCTTAAGCATCAGATACTAAATCTCACATATGTATTTGCTCTGCATATCTGTTTGACATAAGAAAATATGACAATTACGTATCAAATTCGGTATTTCAAACTCCAAGGCGAAAGCAAAAGGCCCCAGAGGAATTCTCTAAGTATCTGCATTCCCCCGTATTGAGAGGAAGTAAGCGCTGGGTGGCCCGCATTTGTGGATACGGACTTCTAAGTAACTTTTTTAAGAACACTACTCCAAATTTTATGAATGTTTATGGTTGGATATTGAGGTAACTGCTAACGATAAGTAGAAAACCTTACCTAGGCCAAAATTCTTTTTAGCAGAGCGCCTGTGCGAAATCCCGTTCAAAACGTTCATAGCATGAGATTCGAGCCTTAATCGCGGCCATACAAACAATATATTACAATTTCTGTTTGTAGTTTCTAATATACTGCTATATTACCTGACTGTGAATAAAAAATAAAAGGAACAAAAGGTGTTTCTTTTTTTAGAAAATCGATTCCAAACTTTCTATTTTTTTTTCGAAATACTCGTTCTTGAGGCAGATGTTGCGCAATATATATTTAGCGCAAAATAATCAAATTATAATTAAAAGAAAAAATTTAATTGTAGCTTTACGGTGAAGTTTCGGTGATGAACTTTCAAGAGGATACCAGTGACTCATCCTCTCTCTGTGTTTATTGTTGGAATGGCCCTGAGATTAGTCTTTGTGAGCGCACCCCCATACTGGCCTTGGATGAGCTCTGCTTTCCAACTCCTTTTTCTCTTTCTCCCTCAGCTGAAAGCGTTGTAGAAGGTGCGCACTCGCCGGACCAATAAACCGTAGACTTTTTATCGCTTGACTCCGCTCTTTGTGCGCATTTAACGGAAGGAGCGTAATCACGTGGTTTGTCAGATCACGCATTAGCCGTTACCAATCCCGGAATGCCTGCTTGCGGATCTAGTTTCGCGTGTGGTGTGGTGCGGGGCTGCTGTGGACTTCGCTTCTATGGTAAATATTATCTCGATCGAAAAGTCCTACCCGTATGTCGGCAACAAGCGATTTCTTCAAAGAAGCCCAAGACAGTCTTGTCATAGCGTCCAGTGTTTGATTCGGCAAACGACAGCTTGTGTTACATCGTGGTGAATCTTCACAGATTTCTTGTTTCTCGGTGTTGTACTTGAGTGGCTGTTCCGCAGTGCCCGTGTCGACATGTATCTGGGATTAGATCTTTCAAGTCCGGTATTTTCAACGTAAGTGCGCTGCAACCTACTCGGTGGAAATTGACCGTTCTGCAGTGTCTATCTCCTGGCAGCGAGGAGAATAATTTCCCTGAAATTCTACCGCAGTCGCCTGCCACTGGCTGTCTGAAATTATGTGAAAACTGCAGGTAGAATACTGACTTTCACATACTCCCTGCGCTTCGTGACAACTCATTGCATGGACACCTTTTCGGCACGTTTCCAGGACACACGTCTCGTCGACACTCGTTACGCAAATTGCACGCTGTAGGGACATTTCGTCGCGCCTGTATTCCCGAGGCGCGTGCTCACGGACCCAGCCCACCCATTCACGCCACTTCTTGGTTAGGTCTGCAGCAACTCATTACAAAAAAAAAACATTTTTGAGTTGTTTGTGAAACATCCCGTGTTGAATAAAACGATTTGTCGATGTCACATCGTTCGATAAACTGATTGCAGCGCCAACGAGTGGCGACTGCCAGTGAAATTTCTCGGAAAAAATTTTTACTGGCTGCCGGGAGACTAGCAACTACCCAGGAATTACCTTTGGTTCTTGTATGCTTTGCAACCTTCTCGGTTGTATAACATCTTAGTAGCCTCTTGTTACGTATTACAGATTGCTTAGTTTGTACTTGTCTACAGAATGGACTATGTGTAATAAACTTCTAGAAGATTTGAAAACAATCCTTTGTGTCTGTTTGCCTGCCCTTTGGCAAACACCTGAGTGAGTGCTTTTGTGTTGTTGAAGAGTTTGCTCCATGTTTTAAATGGGTTTCTAAAGTTCGAAACGTCTTAAATGAGTTTGATATGTCCAACCTTCTTCTATTTCTAAGTACAAGGTTGTTTTTTAAGATGTACAGTGACAACAAATAAATTGTTTCAAATTTCATACGATTGCGGTAAAAAGAAAAACTACAGGCAACTATAGCACGATGGTAAAGAAACGCATAGGACGAGCTATAAAAGAAGCTACAGCAAACCATAGAAAGAGCAGTAGGCGGCTAAAGGCACTGTAGGAAAAGCCATAGACTGTTATAGCACGGTGTCTAAAAAGATCCATAGAATAAGCACAGAGATCTCTATAGCAGATCATACAAGAAGCATATAGGCGGCTACCGAAACTATAGGAAAAGCCATAGGCAGCTATAGCACGGAGTCTAAAATGATCCGAAAAAGAAAGCCAAAGAGGCGGCTACTGAAACTTAAGAAAGCCACATGGCAGACCTTACAAGCAGCTATAAACGGCTAAAGGAACCAAAAGAAAAGCCCTAGGCGGCTATAGCATCCTTTCTAAAGAGACCCATAGAGAAAACTATACACAAGTTTATAGCATTCCATTGAAAAAGCTATAGACAGCCGCAGGGAGACCATGGAAAAGCTATAGACAGCCACTAGAGGCGGCTACAGCTAATTGGGCCAACTTTCTATAGCCGGCCATACAAAAAAAATTTCTATAGCCGATCATATACCATTTTTATATGGAACCGGTCCGAAGACACTCTTCCCCGGCGGGCACGCCGCCCGGCGCTCTCGCCGGGACGGAGGAAAAACGGCTTCGTGAATGAGGCCTCGTCATGCTGGTTAGCGAGCCCTAAGTTCCTCACGGGACGCCTCGCTCGATGGAGCATGCGACTGCGAGGTGACCGTGGTACGAGGTGACCGTAGTCTACAAGTCAGGACGAAAGCACAACAACGCCGACTGCCTGTTCAGAGCCCCCGTCGAGTCGGCTACCGGCTGTGCCAAAGACAACGACGATCGCTTTCTTGGCGTAGTGAGAGTTAACGGCATGGCAGTGCTCCAACAGGACGATCCTGAGCTGCGCGCATTGATCGACCACTAGCAGGGACGAGGGGTATGGTTCTCCGAGCCTTCTCACCTGACCTGCCAGCATCCGCCGTCCGGCAAGGCATTCTCTACGAAGAGAACTTCAAGGACAGCAACTCGACGTGCCTTCTTGTAATCCCTACTAGTCTTCGAGAAGATATCTTTCAAGCCTGCCACGACAACCCGGCATCTAGTTACCTTAGCTAGCAGGACTCTCGCAAGGATTCGAGAGAAGTTCCACTGCCCCAAGCTTCCGAAGACTGTCCACCTCTACACACGATCATGGCTTGAGTGTCAGCGACGGAAGACACCACCGACGAAGCTGGCAGGCCTCCTGAAGCAGATTGCACCCCATACTGCACCGTTCCAGCAGATCGGAAAAGATATACCTGGACCTTTTTAGCCGTCAGACGCAGGAAAACCGTTGGATAATCGTGGGAACAGATTATCTCACCCGGTACGCCACGACCAAAGCACGCCCGTTGAGAGCCGCTGTGGAACTAGCCAAGTTCTTTTTCGAGTCCATCGGCTTCCGACACGGCGTTCTCCAAGTCCTGATTACGGACCGAGGCACATCGTTCATGGCCCAACTGACACAAGAGGTACTCCGTCTGAGCCACATCGACCGCAGTCGAACCACGGCATACCACCCGCAGACCAACGGGCTGACGGAGCAATTAAACAAGACCATCGCCGACATGATCTGTCGTCGTACGTGGACGTGGATCATAGACGTAGGATGAGTTGTTGCCCTACATCACGTTTGCGAGCAACACGACCTTTCAAAAGACCACTGGTATACACGTTTCAGCTGGCGCATGGCAGCAAGGTGACGACGATGCTCGACGCCATGCTGCCCCACGTCCCGACGAACGACGGCACCGACAACGCCCACCTGGTCATCCAACGGGCTGAAGGGGTACGCCAGCTAGCCCGCCTTCGGATAAAGGACCAACAGCGTGTCGACGCTGGCCAACATAACCTTCGTCGTCGCGACGTAGAGTTCCAGCCCGGAGACATGGAGTGGTTGTGGACGTACATTCGCCGCCGCAGCCTAAGCGAGAAAAGCATTAAAACGCTATTTCGGACCCTGCAAGGTTCCTTCGCCGCCTTGGGGACTTGAACCTACGAGGCGCTCGCCGACAGAACCCGACCATCAGGACGCCGCCAGCCACGAGCCGAAGTGGTGCACGTCGTTCGACTCAAGCCGTTCTACGAGCGTTACGACTGTGACGCGGCACGTTCATTTCGTCTCAGCGCTATTTCTTCTGAGCCATTTTTGCCTCCCTTTCGCGTTGCATCGGGATGATGCACTTTTAAAGGTGGGATAATGCCGCGCGCGGGGGCTGAGCAATCAACGCGCGGTCACGGATTTTAGAAGGTTCGTGCTTACTCTTACTCGAGGAGTAACTTTTATCATTTTGTTCTACTTTCTTGTTCTCGAAAGTGCTTGCTCATTCTCTCCCCTAGCGCTCAACATTCAAATCTTCTGGGACGAATTTTCGAGATGCCGACTCACACTAGGTAGGAGGTGCGCGTGACCTCGACGAGTCATTCTCGATCTCGCTTGCTGTTGCGCTTCCCAATCGCCGCCCGCTTTTGTGCTGTCTCAACGCTCATTCTTTATATTTTTTGGCACAAGTTGGCAAATGAAGTTTTTATTTTATTTCATCATTCATCGTCTCGTCGCCTTCAACTGTAACAATATCATGAATATTGAAATTTTGATTGATATGAAACTATTCACGAATAAATTCCGGGAAGACAAGTCGGTGAATTACAAAAGTCTGGTTGGAACGTTCGAAATGTATTTGGAATAGAAATAGCAATCACTAAATTTCAAGCTATAAAGGGTGCATCATACATACCTCTACCAAACTGCACCGACTAAACACGCAGTTTTAAATGTTCAAAAAAAGACGACAATTTTGTTTATGTGGACTGTACTATCTGTATTACGTCCAGGTTGCGATCATGTGTATATAATTTCCAAATATAAGATATATCAAAATGAAATAAAGTTCGATGCTGTAACATTTCCCGTGGCGTGTAAAAATTCCGAAGTTTGAAAAGGATGAATAAGAAAAAGTTTAATGGGGTTGAAGTTGAAAAACACAATTGTGAGGGTAATTGTAAAATTGACATAGGCGTTCTTTATATTACAAATATATACAATTGTTGGACTTGTGAAAAAGGAAATTATAAAGAAGTCATTCCAACTTTCCTATGCCATCCTCTCGGGAGTTAAATTTAGGGGGACTGTACTGACCGACAATGTGCGTCCACCGCAGCTTTCAGCAGAGCCGCCTTGCTGCCGGACCCCGTAAGGCAGCTGTCCCTCAGGGCCTCGCTGCCTGAGCAGCTGTGGCACAAGGATGTCTCCAAACTTGTGCTGTAAATTCAAGAAAAATGGGACATGTAAGCATAATCTTTTCTTATTCCAACCTTCTGTCAGTTCCTAAGACATCTGCAAAAATAACACTAAATATCTTCCACCTCCCTAAATAAACTGTTGCCTATTAGAAAGTGCACTGATACCATGCAAATGGTTGGAATTCTGTTGCTACACAAATGAAAGATTAGAAAAGATTAATCTTTTAGTGCCAGTTGATGTTTCCCTATTTTATTCTCTGCCACCGGGGCTTTTATTGCTACAAAGGAATATGTAAAGCAGGCCCATATCCCATTGCTTTTACCCCATACACTATGGTCAAAATAAACAACCAGCCACGAAAAATAGTATTTCACACAAACAGCTATTACTGCGAGCCTTTCCAGGGAATGGTGCTATCACACGTCACAAAAGCTATTTCATCCAATACTGTGACCACTCCAACTGCCAGGCCTGGGCTCGCACTTGCTCCCCTCACATTTCAGAGGGTTGCATTTGGCTGCGTTGCAGGGTCTTGCAGTTATATGTGGCTGCGAGTCACCGAGATATCTGTGCTTTGCATAAAGCGTGTCTAACCAACAGAAAGCTAGCTCAGCCTACCAAGCAGGAATTTCACGGTAGCTTCTTAGCGCAACGTGGTAAAACAAGAATTTAGATCAGCCTCGTCTAAAGAAAGTTGATTCAAACTAGGGCGCGCGGACGAGGCTTGTAGTAGGTGGAGCATATGAATCAAGCATGGGAGTGGAATCAAGAGTGGAAGCGAAAATTCTCTGAGTTCTGCTTGGGAGGTGGCACAGATACGACCACGCAACTGCGAATTATGAAAGCACAAAGCTGGAGCGCAATTCTCTGCAGAATTTAAGTGGAATGAAAATTCGCGACAGCAATCATGCGCCAAGATTAACAGTTTGTAAGAGCACTTGACACTTTTTCTATATATCTATATGTGGATTACGAGAAGCATACCTCCTTAATGCATTTTTGGTGCAACAACTCTCTCAATGACAAATAAATAAAATGTATATCATTTTTGTTTTGAAAAATTACACTTCATAGACAATTGCAAGCATGGCGCCCCGACTGATGACATATCCATGCAGCATGCACGCGAAAATAGGTTTGGAAAGCTTGCGATTGCACGAGCAGAGACATAGCAGTGGCCAGTCACCTTGCTTGCAATCGTCTACATTCCGTTCACCCTTAAGTTGAGACTGCAGCCAATGCCACAAGCACAAGAGGTCGCTGCTTTGAAGCGTCCCACACAATGAGCACTATCGCTTCAGAAATGCATGTCTCAAAGCCAGGAGCACAGGGCTAGCTCGCACTTGTAACTTTGGATGCAATCTCAGCTGAAGGGTGAACAGGGTATAGTTACGGTGAACAGCAGGGGCGGTTCGCTCATCTCGCAGCTGTGGCTGCAGTCGCGGCCAAGAGGGACTTTTGCGTCACGTGACCAGCTCCATGGGGACAAGGAGATACCTAGTGTCTCTACCTAATGGCTGGGAAATCCATGCCGCTTCGAGTACAAAAGTTTCATTTCGCTCGTACAAACTGGCCGCAGAGTCTTTCAACTAGAGTCAATTAACTCGCCCCCCTTACACTTTAAGAGCGGCAGGTAAAGTTACGGCAAGGCAAGGTAACTATGAGCTTAAACAAAGGAGAATCCCGCAAGATAAAAGCGGGGGGGGGGGTTAACCCCCAAACCTCCCTCTGCCTACGCCGCTGGGTGGCAAAATATTTTTATATTGGCGCCAACGACGGTGTCCCGAGCCTCCTTTTTGTAGTCGATCGGGTAAGTGAACCAAAGTGGAACTTGTCGTCGCGGCGGAGTTTCGAGTTCAAATTACATCAGAAAATTTTTATTTTATTTATATTTTGCGCGTATGCCCTACTGAAAAAACCATTTGAGATTCAAACGGGTCGACCCGCTTGAATCAAACGGGTGGCAAACCGGTCGATCCGTTCGGATCAAACGTGATTATGGGATACGGGTAGCCGTTTGAAACGGTAGCCGTTTGAAACGGTAGCCGTTTGATACGGTAGCCGTTTGATACGGGTGCTCGTTTGATACGGGTGACCGGTCGACCTGACACGTGACCACACATTTGAACGCGCCATTCGGAAAGGCAAATTATTCGCTAGCCCTAAATGGATATCGTCTGGAAGGTTGGTTACATTAAACTTATTGAAGACGTCCCGAAACTCATAAACCTATTTATAACATGCAGGAAACACGTAAAAAAATGTGTTCCCGAAGGTGCTTGAAAATGGGCAGGAAAACAGACACAAAATATTGTTTTCGATTCTCCTAGAAGTTTATTACAACCTATTCCGTAAACAAGTACAAACGTGCAAGCGGTCTGTGAAATGTGAAGAGGCACTCTAAGCTTTATACAACTGAAAAAATTGCAAAGCAAAAAAGAACCGAGGTAATTCTAGACTATAATGGTAGACTTTCGGCAAAATTATTCTCCCGGATGCCGCGAGAATTGACGCTGCATAATTCTATAAATAATCTGGAAGAGTACGCGTAGAAGAACGGTCAATCGTTGTAAACAAGTAGGTTGCAGTGCACTTACCATAATTATAGCGGACTTGAAAGATGTAATCCGATATATATGTCAACACGGTCAAAGCAGGACAACCACACAAACACCAAAACGAGAAGGAAGGCTCCTTGAAGTTTGAACACGATGCGGCGCACACGCTGTCATTTGCCGAACCCAACCAAACCGCAGGAATTCCTGACTTCTTTGAAGAATCACTTGTTGCCGATATACGTGTAGGACTTTTCGAACACTGATAGCTTTGGTGCACATCGAATACGTCGTCGAGAGACATCCTAATAAGACCGCAGGGTTGGGCGACAGATCGAAGCAGGTAGGACGACTCGAGCGAACTTCAAACTGCAACTGACAAGTGACAACAAGCAGACAAAGAAAAAAGCGGCTGCCAGCCGCACCCTTCCGGATCTTATCAGCGTGTAGCTCGCGCGCTGCTGCGGGTCACGTGACAGAGGTGAAAAGAGAGAAGGGAGGGGGCGCGGTTAAGTGGCGGTGGACAACGGGACAGCCGCGTACCCTCTCCCCGGGCATTCCAGTAAGACGTGTTTGTAGCCTCAGAAAGCAGGCGAATTGTGCGCATTTCGGCACGCCCGAGCGCAGGAAATCGCACTGGCCGCTCGGGTTGTGCCCGAGCGGAAAGACCACTCGGCGCGAGCTCGTAGCGATGCTCTGCGATGCTCTCGCAATGCTCGATGTCTTGCAGCCAAGTGTTCGCGCGCTACCTTCGCTGCGTCTTGAATTGAGGTGAAACGGAGTCTAGAAGTATATTTTTTCACGCGGTTGCGTCTTCTGCGAGAGAGATTTGAGCTGAATAAGCATATTGAGCCAACAAAAACGCCGAAGTTTTAAAGTTCTGTCAAAAATGTCGGATCGCCAACGTCGAGCGTTTACGTAAAAAAAGAAAAAAATATTGCAGTTGCGGTTAAAGCGAACATCAGCGCAATTAAAATATAAATATAATTACTGGCATTACGCGGTCGATTTGAAATCGATGAACCGGCGCTCCCGGGCTTCCGGAAACATAGGCTGCCACGGCTGAAACAGGCGTACCCATGCCGCCGATCTGTACGTTCAGTATCAAACGGGCTCCGGAGAGCCGTTTGATTAAACCGGTACAGTTTGACGGTCACCGGTCACCCGCTTGTGCACCATGGGTACCGGTTTGAGCAAACGTGCGACAACTTTGCCCAGACGAGTGGCCCATTTGCCCAGACGAGTGACCCGTTTGCCAAATGAGTGACCTGTTTGCCCAAATAGGTGACCGTTATGGCTCATACGGGGGACCCCTTTGAGCCGTACGAGCGACCCCTTTGACAAACTGGTGACCGGTATGGCTAAACTGTTACCGGTATGAACCCGTTTACTTTCAATAGGCGCCAAACCTAACTTTTTAACTGTGATCCTTTTTACAAATCGTCCTTGCTATTTCTGAGTTTTTTTTTTGTTGTTGTTTGCTCAACATCTATTTTAATAGTTAGTTTTCGTAAATGCAGCAAATGTATTTTTGCATCCCGAAACGTATGGCTACACTAGCAGTTGCGTGTCTTCGCCATTTTCGGTTCTGCAGCACCTGCATTTTTTTAGACCGTTTCTTGATCGATTGCTAAATTGCTCCAGACATACTCACAGACCGACCGAGGGACTGTCTACGACTGATTTGCGGGTTTGTCAACACTGTCCGTCTGTGTGTGCCAACCAAAAGACATGTTATCTAGGTCGAGACGCCTTGCTCAGCCCCGTTTGTGTGAAAGTCGTACCGATGCTGCCATCTTGGTTTTTTTGATGATCATTATGTAACGATTGCATTAGGGCATTGACTTGGCTTCACCTTTTTTTTTCTTTCTCAACAGGTGGGACAATAATGAAAACCGTGTAAGGAACAGTGGTGCAAACAGATGATTTGTAAAAAAAGATTACAGTCAAAAAGGAAGACACATGCGGAAAACATATATAATAAAAATAATAGTTTGCCGATTTGAACCCAGGACTTTCACGCACCGACGACAAGTGCCAGCTCTCTTGGCCCTTGACTACAGCAGAAGGCTCGTAACTCCGTTGCTGGCGCAGATTTATAAATACACTGGCACCGCTTTTATCTCGCGTGATTTCTCCTTTATTTTGGCTCATATTTACCTTCCCTGATCGTAACTTTACCTGCCGCTCCAAAAGTATTAATGGGTGGTTAATTGGACTCCAGTTGAAAGCCCGTGCGGTCAGTTTCCGCGAGTGAAAATAAACTTTTGTACGCGAAGCGACACGGATTTCTGTGCCATTAGGAAGTGACGCTAGGTACTTCCTTGTCCCCATAGAGCTGTAGCTGGTCACGTGACATAAACTCCCCCCCCCCCCTTGCCGAAACCACGGACGCGAGACGAGCAAAACCGCCCCAGCCCGCTGGAGAAGAATTTTCGTTGACTTGGGATATTTCCGAATTTCACTTCTATAAACACTCCTACAGTCAGTTACAGGTGAAGTTGGTGAAGGAAGTAAAGGCTAGGGACGAGGAAGCAGACGGAATGCTGGAGAAAAATAAACCTCCTTTTCTCTGACATTCCGTCTGCCTCCTCCTTTCCAGCCCCTTTCCCTCGCCAAGTTTTCGTAACCAGCAACTGGATAGAGCAATGGTGAAAAATAAAAATGAGACATTACGTAACAGAGTGACACATAGCTTTGATGTTACTGGAATGGAATGGAGCTAAAAGAAATGGTTTGCCTAAAAGTGTGAAATATCCCTCATATATACAGAACAATGTAATAGACCAATGTCACAAGCAAGGTTGGCTATGCTGCCGCTGCCGCTATACATTTCAGAAACTGTAGTCCTTCTGCACATGCGAAAACTTTGCTGCAGCTCTGCCTCAGCAGAGCACAAGACGGTATGAGCCATCTTGGCTTTTGCAAAAAGCCAAAAGCTTCTGGCAAAAGCCATACTGGCTTTTGCCAGGAGAAGTCTTTATCAAAGTTTATAAGAGCACTGAAGAGGTTTGCAAATAATAGATTGCAAATTTACAACATCAGTCACGGCTTCCTGGTGCACCACAAGCTGATTCGCTCCTTCTCCGAGCTGTTGTAGAGCTCGCACAAGTTGTGGCAACTCTATCAATGCAGAAATTGAAAAAAAAATGCTAAGCATAAAGAATCTGTTAAAATATGTCTGTGGGCAACAATTCTCCCGATTAGGCGCCCATAATGTCAGGTGTTTAACATCATCTGAAAACGCACCTGTAAAGATTCCTTTGCAGGTATTTAGAGCACACAGTAATGACGACAAACTCTATCATTATCACCCCGCAAGAGCACAGTTTCGGTTTCGCCCGCAAATAGAAAAATTCGTACTGTAACAAATATTGCCCATACAATTTTTGTTTTCTTTTTTCGACACACATTTATTTTGAGACATGCCTGCCCAAACCAGGTAAGAAAGCAATTTTTCCCCTAGGCCCAGTGTTTTTTTCAAGAGCCAGTGCAACAATTTTAACGTTGGAAGAATTTGCAGCCTATATATTTTGTATTGTTTACCCGGCACAAGCGAAAGAATACGTGCCGCTTTACATCGAAATACTGCTGTTCTTGCTGCATGATTACATTCACCTGCGCAGCAGTGCTGCGCGAGGTGGTGTGATGCAACAGTGTGCGATCGTAACATGGTTCTGAAAGCCAAAAAAGGCGACAGGTCTCGGCATGTGTATAATTTCCACGTGCTCCACAGTTTACAGGCTCTGGAATAACGACGTGCCTTAAGTTCACATGGACGCGAGTGGCAGCAGTGCTGAGGACTCATCACAACTCGTGGACACATCAAACGCTGAGAGCAGCGTCGCTGTTTGCGCTGCAGTAACGTTGGTATGCAGTGTCACTCGATGAAGTCGTCAAAAAGAAAACTATATGATGCCGGAACGTTTTGGACAAAGGTGGTGGTGTTGCGGGCACCAAAAAAGGTTCGCAATTTATAGAGCATGGGTTAGTGTGGTACGCCCGTGACCAGCCGTAGGTGCGCATCTGTCACTGGGACGGCCACAGCACTTCCTGCCGTCATATTGGCACCTAAAATGACATTTGGAAAAAAAGTGTTTCATTTTGTCAATAACGGCATATCAGATGCAAGACTTATTTTCATATGATCAGTACCGAGTGCATCAAAACATTCCTAGTGACCATTGTACTTGTCCTCCCATCCATCCGTTACTCCAGGCCTCAGACAAGAAAGAACTGCTTTGTGTGTCAGGTTTCATATTTCAAGAAAATGTCAGCTCATAAAATTCTGTACAAAAAAAAAAAAACATCTAAGACAGCTTTCTGACTGGTTGCAATCTTATTCATTTAACGTAGCAGCTTGGGCGAGTTGGTTGCTCATTGCTACACACATTGTAAAATCTCAGCTTGATCACTTGAGAATGAACTAGAATCATCGGTAAGAAAGGACAGGATGAACACACAGCTGACTACCAACGGTATTATGAAATATAAACTTCTTCCTTTGCGCGTTTGCTCCTTCGACTTTTGGTCCTATGTAGGAGCATCGATACACCTATTATTTAAATTACCTTATTCCCCTACTACAGATCACTCCCGATATTTACACTTATACAAAAATATATACAAAGCATTTGTCACAAATTCCTAGACAATTATGCTTTTTTAAACTAACCTGCCACAAGCCCGTGCTCTTGTCTGGGGCGTGTCATTTCTGTAGGTATTGTCTTTCTTTTGAGTATGGTGATTAGATGGGTGCTGCCGCACCCATCAATCACCATAGGGGAACAAGGTTAATTTAAATAATGGGTGTATCGTGCTCTACATATGGACCTCAAAATGAAGGAGCAAACGCTGCAAGGAAGAAAGTTTATACTATAGTACCGCAGTCAGCTGTGTGTTCTATCCTGTCCTTCTTTTCCGTGTGTTCTCAGCTACAAATTTCTAAAGTTCAAGCTGAGATTTTTGCAATGTGTGTGGCAATGAGCTCAACTCTTAACAGGTGCTACAGCACTACATTCGCAGCAGTAAATTGGAAACACTTACTCACTCCTTACACGCATGTCGCCTTTATT
This sequence comes from Ixodes ricinus, assembly GCA_037355805.1. NCBI lineage: Eukaryota > Metazoa > Arthropoda > Arachnida > Ixodida > Ixodidae > Ixodes > Ixodes ricinus. The sequence goes on from JAZHYW010056194.1 coordinate 19,353, forward strand.
TTTCGTGTATGGGTGAGGTTATCTCACTGCGCGCTGCAGTGTGGGTTGTTCCTTTAATAGGATAATTGCTTGGTTGGGGCTTGCAGCCTTCGAAGTTAGTTTCACTAGTCTAGCAACTCCTTACCTTGTATGCAAGGGTGTAGGTCCAGTACGGGCAAACTGTGGCCCTGGTGTCAGCCTGCTGCGCTTTTTCTTTCCAGCTTATCCACTTGTTCCTCCGCCAGCTGTGCTCGTTCCTCCGCCAGCTGTGCTCGTTCCTCCGCCAGCTGGTACTCGTTCCTCCCGCCAGCTGTGTTCGTTCCTCCGCCAGCTGCCGTGCCCAGTCCATCGCCGCCTGCTTCGCCCGTTCCTCCGCCTGCTTCGCTTGTTCCTCTGCCTGCTTCGCTTGTTCCTCTACCTGCTCTGCTCGTTTCCTCTCCCTGCTGCACATGCTTTTCTTGTCTCAGGCTGTCGAGAAGTTGAGTGCTGCTCCTCCTTCTGGTACTTGCTTGCGGGCAGCGAGGCCAGTACGCCAAAACACTGCAAACACATGGTAGAGGGTGGCAACGACCAAGATAATTGGGATGAGATTACCTGAACGGTACATGCATGAACAATGAAGCACAGACAGATGAGCAAGCCGGTAGGAACATAGGAAACGCACAGATGCCGTTTTTGCCCTACTTTCAATATTTTAACGCTTCTGAGCTCTGCCTTTTAAAAGATAGACGCAAAGCTTTTTTAAAAAAATGCCGGTTGCGTGCTAACTTTTATGTATGTACAGTCGGAGTTGGAAGTTCCCAAACCCCCGCTATCGGTGGCCGATATGCAATGCTGCGCACCCTCGGCGCAGCTCCCGCTATCGGGGCCGGTGCTTGGCATGCACGTCCTTCTGTACTGCAGCAGTGGAATGCAGAGTTTTTCATTTTCAGCAGCCGCGGGCTAAGCTGATCGACTCTCATTAATTCAAACTTGCGGACAATTCAAACTAACATGCAGGTCCCATCCTATGCGTCTCTATGGAAGGAAACTCGCGGTAATTTCAAACTTTGCTTACTGGCCAAACAAAGTTTCGGTCCCCTTCGAGTTTGAATTCCAGGCCTCGACTGCATTCCCGAAAACTCAGTCGTTTCAGAAGCGTGGCGCCGCTCTGTAGCCTGCGCGGCACCGCCGTTATGCGCCAGAGATTGCACTAATCGTGGGTCAGCGTGAGCGGATTTGTTTTTATTCTTATTTCTATGTCGATAAAAAATATTGCAGCTAACTCTGCTTACAATCATTTATGATTGAGCGGAGAGTTAGACTGCGATCATTAAGCACGACAACCGTTGTTCTCACCGCGTCTAAAAAAGTTCACGGCGGCGAAAAAGCGCCAGTTGAGCAAAAGAAGAGTTGCCAACAAAGCGGTGCTGTTACACTTGTAAAATGATCCCGTTAATAACAGACAGGTTGTCCTTAATCCCCGCGCAGTCGGAAGCTTTCATTCTCGGTTTTGCGGATGATATATACGCTTAGCTGTGACTGAGAAATCGATTGTACTCTGCTTACGGATGAGATACTCAGGCACTATTCCCCCTGAGGTATCATTTAGTTCTTTACGTTTTACCGGATGCTTTATATAGCATCTCGTGCAGGTTAACTTGTGTGTCGTTTGCGTTCATCTCATAGTAGAAGCTCAGTCCGAAGTGAAATATGGAAGCCTTCAAAGCAGACAGACAGACAGACAGACAGACAAAGAACTTTATTGTCTTCAAAGGAGGCAAATAGATAATTTACTGCCCAGTCTTTAAGGGAACATTGATGCAAACTTCATTTTCGCTGGCACGGGTTCCGCGAACCTCACGTGCCTTTTTCAGTTCTTCCATTTGCAGTGCCGACAGCTATAGCCGCGCAAACAAGCCAACAGAAAGATCCGCGATTTCGCCACCGGCAGCGAGCAAGCGTGTTCTCGGGTTTCACAAGGGCATCGAGAAGGAGAAGGTTTCAGCAGCTTCGCTGTTGGTGTCATAAGGCGTGTGCGCGTTTCAGTTCTCTCCTCCGTGTGCTCTTCTCATGTTCGAAATGCACGCCACAAAAAGGTGGACGAGCATCTGTTGAAAGGTGAGTTGAGTTTGGCGTTTTGCTGGTCTCTGGGTCGTATTGCGTGCCACGGTGATCCCTTCGATGGCTTGTTTTGCGGGCTACGCTTTCCGGAAGTGAATGATTCCATGACCGAAGGCTGCCAGGTGCCAACGTAACGCGCCTTTCCTTTCTCTTCCTCTCGCTTTCTCTTCCGACAATGCTTTTCACACGGCTCACGTCACGTTTTCGAAAGCGCCGGCAGCGCCAGTGTCTCCGAAGTCCTCGTCTCTCTTCGACTTTTCTCATGCTGCCAGCGCTCACGCTACCACAACGCTGCGGCGGAACTCAAGGCCACCAGTGGCCGCAGCGACTTTTGCCATTAAACGGTGAGTTCCGTGCGTTTTGTTTGCTTGCATTGTAAACAGGTGTAAGTTCTCACGTTTGTGTGTTTCGGCGGCACGTTTACCGAGGCGCAATTTCGAGAAACGTTCGTAGAGAGGCGCTTCGATGCGCTCCAACTTGACAGCCCGTGCTCCCCGAGCATACAACCTAAACCAGTTCGCCTCGCTTTAGGAGCTGGCAATGTTTCGCCGGCAGCATTTGGGTCTGTCGGATTTGAGCTACTCGAGCCTTACGGTGTTGTCCTCCTTGTTTATTCAGAGATTTTGAGTACCTGTGAAATTAATTGACGCGATTACCAAAGCGGGTAGTTCGAAATATGGTGCTTCCGCTTCATGCCATGAATGTATGCTCAAACGGAAGAACCTTCAAAGTTTGAGCACGCGGCTACATAATTCACCGGGTGGCCTTGTGAAGTAAGGCGAAGTAGAGCTGTAGATTTGAGGATTTGGGGTCGACTTTGGCACTTGGCAGTCGCAGATCGCCTGTGGATCACCTTGTTCGTTGCGGCGAGCCGGGTTCTCTTAGACGGTAATCTACGGTGAAGCGACGATGAAATCGGTTCTGCAAAGTGCATGTGTGCTTGATGGGCGGTGCAAGGATTATTACCAAACGGCATTCGCATCAAAGAATGACTGGAAATGTCGGTGGAGAAATTTTCCGCTATCGTCTTTGTCGGAGTGACATCGTGTTTAGGCCTAGCTAGCGAACCGGCGAAGAGCGGTGTCGGCGGTGCAACTCACGACACCGGCCCTATACCGAGTTTCTTGGACGTCTCAGGGGATTCTCTGTTTTTCAGGGTTGTTGCAAATATATGCAATGATTCGTGGGGCCAAATAAAATGATCACCGAGTATTAGCCATGTTTTGCGTCACCGCTTCGGTCTTCGGTATGTCGATCGCACAATAATTGGCTGCGAAAAAAAAATTACATTTCAAAATTTTGTACGTACAGTTGAGTAAGTAATTAAAAAAAGTAATTGATTTACTGGAGGACAGCATATTTTTCTGGAACAGGGGCCGATGTGTTCCCACTTGTATATTCCACACATTAACATGGCTGCTTGAGGGTGTCATAAGTATAGGGTGCATCTCATGAAAGTCAAACTCCATATTTATGGGACCTCAACACATTTATTTCCCATTATTTTCTTTTCGGGATCTATAGCTCATCAAAACTACGTGCTGACCTTTTTTTGTGTGGACAACAGAAGCCTTTCATTATTTTGTAATTCGTTGGTCAAGGTGCGCCGATGAGGACTTTGCCGAATGTTAAGAGGACAATCATCATCGTACTTATAATACAGATTTATGCCTACAGGCCTGATAACAGGAGACCTACACGCCACAAGACTGCTGGTAGATCTTTCGGGGAATTCCGCTGGTGGAGTTGAAGCAATCCAAAACTGCTCCCCGCTCGTGGCCTTACCACCGTCATTGCTACATCCCGCTTGCAAATGTGCAAAAGCAAGAAAAAAGCGCCCCAAAACTACTCCAAATCCACCAGCGGAATCCTCAATTAGTTGGAGCTAAGTGTTAGCTCGAACTAAGGTGGTTCAAGCTTTCCAGGTTTATCAAGACTTTGCAGATGGTGGTAGCCCAGGAGCTAATTCCTGCATGATCACAGTAATACAAGATAAAGCTTAGTCGTTAATAGAAATGATGCCAGCCAGCAATTCAATCTAGATACACCAACAACTTGGCAGGAAGCTACTGAGACATCAAAGTATTTAGGCAGCTTAAAAATCAGCTGGGAAGTATTGTAGATAAGCCTGAAACTTGAAGGAATCGACAGGACACCGATCACTAGGGGTGGACCCAGGGGCGGCTCCAGGACTCCGTTTTGGGGTGGGGGCGGATTTTTAGGATTCTATTCTCCCGTTCTTTCTTGTAAGGGGGTCCACCCATGTCAAATTACCCTCAGAGAAGGGGGAGGGAGGGGGTCGACTTTGTTTGGGGGGGGCGGTTGCCCCCATTGGATACGCCCCTGAGTAGAGACCTGCAGTTTAATTTTGACTCCAACACTGAAAAACATGTACCTCAAACAACATATAGAAGGTCCCTCCTTCCTACCAATTTCTTCAGCTGATGTGCTTGCTCCACAGTGCGTGCCCACTCACTCTGTTCTGACCTCCCCGATCGCAGCAGTTTGTCCGTCAAGCACTGTGCGTGCTTGCCGAATGATTGAGATATGAACTACGGCAGTGTGCCGAGAGCCCACGAAGATGGAGTTTATTGGCGACATACGATTACCACTCTTCCAGACTGATCTAGGCAGCATTGTGTTGAGCAGACAACATGGCTTGCAACTCATGTTCTTGAAGAGCAGAGTTGGATGTTAAACCAGGCTAGAATCTTGACATCTGATGAGGTCTATTTCATGCTCCTTAGGTTCACGGCAAGTGGTTGTCTATCCACTTTTTCTGATAGATACTTACACTGAATGTACATGTCCCCCCCCCCCATGTAATGCCCTTAATTGGGCCTTTGAGGTACCGTGAATAAATAAATAAACAGGGTAAACCTCTATCTTCCCATTTGCGCACGTCTTGCCCAGTAGTTATCTTAATGGGCCGTGCAACGGTATTTTCTCACTTTCGCTAAATATTGTATGAAAGATATCCTGGAGGCTCATGATGAGCGAGAAGCGTGTTAGTTTATCCACATACCAGCAGAAGCTGAAACAATTTGGAGGAAAATGATTAGTTTTTATTCCCCATGAACACGCATCACCGATCATACGGTCACGTGATCTGGTGCCACACTTTTATGCCCCCAATGTTTGTCATGGCCACCTGTACAGGGGTGCTGGCAATGCACAAGACCACGCACTCTGCACAGGCATTGTTGAGAGCTTGGCATACTTCCGTCATCGCAGTGGTTAAACACTGATTAGCAATACGTAACCGGAACGAAGTAA